>JAHKKF010516982.1:2420-25743 GCA_019740295.1 Labeo calbasu | reverse complement strand
TGGTGCCCCGATTTTGAACTTCCAAAATGTAGTTTAAATGCAGCTTCAAAGGGCTCTAAACGACCCCAGCCAAGGAAGAAGGGTCTTATCTAGTGAAACGATCTGTCATTTGTTTGGAAAATAAAAATGTGTATACTTCTTAAGCACAAAAGCTTGTGTAGCACAGGCTCTGGGATGCACGTTCATGACGCTATGTACTATTGAATCACGTCGAAAGGTCACGCGGAACGTAGGCGGAGCTACAGACCCAGTGTTTACAAGTGAATGTGCAAAGAATAGGAAAGTGCAAGCGCTCTTTACAAACAAAAAGGTACAATGTCTTCCTCTCAAGTTGTAGGAGAAAATAAGATGGAGTTTTTCGCCATACTCAGTACACAGACGATGAACTTACACGGGATTCGTAGTAGTGATGGGAAGTTCGGATCATTTTACCAACTCGGACCTCTGAGTCTCGTTCAGCAAAATGAACGAATCTTTTTCCGAGTCATTTCGTTCATTTTAGCAAAATATAATTAAAATGTTACGTGTTACTTCACTAACACATCTACTGCTTACACAAACGTTGATCACACTACAAACAAGACAAAACTATAATGCTATAAGAAACAGAAAATATTAATTCATTGTTTACCTGGGTCTTTAGTCTATGATTAGCTCACCTCACCTCTTATCTGACAAGTTTTCGGGTTTGAGTCGTTCGTTCATCACGTGACAGCCCCATAAGATGAACGAACAACTCGAAAAAACCGAAGACTCGAAACAGGTGAACTAATTCCAGTACAGAACCTAATAGGATGTTGCGCATACGCGACTGAACGAATCACTCCCCGAGACAACTCGTTCTTCCCGAGTCACATTAAAGATTCGTTCAAAATGAAAGGATCATTCAAGAATGACTCATTACTAATTCGTAGCATCGTGGACGCACATCCCAGAGCCTGTGCTACACGAGCTTTTGTGCTTAAAAAGTATACAAATTTTTAAAATAAAATGATGTTCATTTGAAAATGATATTTTTTCTAAAAAACAAATGACAGAATAATTTCGCTAGATAAGACCCGTCTTCCTCGGCTGGGATCTTTGAAAGCCCTTTGAAGCTGCATTTAAACTACATTTTGGAAGTTCAAAATCAGGGCACCAATGAAGTCCATTATATGGAGAAAAATCCTGAAATGAAATTTCCTCAAAAAAGGGGTTTTCCAAGGTTTCTGATTGGCTGGTAGTTCAGTGGTCGTTCGAAGTCATGTCTTGAACACTGGCTGAAGATGCAGAGTTGTGGACTGGTTGAAGTTTTAGGCAGGCACAGACTCGAGGTCAGAATCGGAGGCACGGCGTAGTGGCAAAACTTAACTCAGAACACGAAAGTCTCAATGGAAAGAAAAAAAACTAAAGTAAAAGAAAGAAGTGTGATGATCTCCTCATGGTTTTTAGAGGAGCAGCTGGCATGCAAGCCAGAAAGCCCAAAAGAGCACTTGACGAACGCAAAACAAGCATGGCTAAGAGCCCTAATGCAAAAAACATCATTTGTTGGTGTCCTGAGTTTTTAAACTCTGCTGTTGGAAACATCCCACTTTTCTCGAATTTTCCCGCTATAATTTGCATGTGATTTTTATAACAAGAATATAATTCATTTTACAAAGAACTGATTGATAGAAATGTTTAAAGCATGAAAATTCAATCACACACATTGCCACCTTGGAATTATAAGGTTCTATCTGTATTCTGAGCACTTTTGAGATATTGAGCTTCAGAGATTTCTTCTGTAGATATAACTTTTTGTTTTGTAAAACAAAGGCACAAAATGTACACAGCTTACAAAAGAAGCTGTCACAGAATAAGAATATGTGAATAACTTAAGTTTGACAAAAACGTCAGATAGAACCTTATAATTCCAAGGCGGCGGCATACGGTAGTAAACACGACTATAAACCTATAAACTATTCAACAGTTACTCAAAATGTCATTAGAAGATGATAGTCAAATGTGTAGGTTACAAACATGATAAGGAATTATGCATTTTGGTGCATCTACATATGTAAAAGACAGTCTCTGTGTTGTTCTGTGAATGTGAAGATGTTTTCTGTGAGGAACGAAAGGTCAAAAGGTCAAGAAGGAGCCTGGTCTTTGTCAACACAGTCTCTACTAATGATTTTTCTGATGTAATGGTCATGATATGCTTTGTCTTTGACCATTACTCCAAACTGACTATCTCCTTCCTGAGTTGAAATGATCAATAAGTGTTCTCGTGTTAATGTTGCTCACCCAAAAGTAAAAATTCTGTCATTAATTACCCACCCTCATGTCATTTGAAACCCAAAAGACCATCATTCATCTTCAGAATACAAATTAAGATATTTTTAATGAAATCTGAGACCTTCCATAGACAGCAACGCAACTATCATGTTCAAAAACCAGAAAGGAACAGAAAGACATTTTTAAAATAGTCCATGTGACATGGATCACCATCATTAGTGCTAGTGTCCACAAACAAGGTGGGCCCCAGAAAGCATACAGATAATTCTTTACACAGCATAATTTTGTCCCACTTACAGCTTTATCTGCCTTTCAGGAACATATTCTTACTCTTGGGAGAAGAGAGAATCAGTTCAACCCTGTCAGTTCAGCACCTCTCCAACCACAAGAAAGAAATCGCCAACATATGCTACTCAATGTCTTCTATAACGCCATCCTTTGTCTCCAGGAAACAGAGAGGACAATAAACAGAAAGAAAAGATCTGAAAATATATTTCATCTTAATTTATACACTAGAGACGTGCATAAAAGAGATGTTTTCTGTTTTAACAGACTGTATTCCTCACATCTTGACCGTATAATTGGTCAGTATGGATGAGTGTAACCTCTACTGCATTTTTCTTTTTTGCAGCCTGGAATAATACCCATTGTCATTGCTGTGTTTTATTTATTTATATATGTACTCATACACTTGAAGAGCTTCATTACACACACAGACAGATAGAAGCCCACAAGCAATACCAAACAGGTAATAAGTACTGCAATGTGTTTTCTATAAATGGAAGACACTTCAAGATGTGTACGGTTTGATTCTCTTTGTTTTGCTAACAAAACGGACAAAAATCAATAGTCCACAATCTACAAGCAGGACGAGGTGTCATGTCAAATTTGAGCTCACCCATAATTGAACAATGTTTTTGCTTTGATGTAACTTTTGTGAAATGCTTGTTTTCTTCCAATTAAAAGTAGAAGGAATAAATGCTGTAGGAAAACTGTTTTGTTTAACAACTCTGCAAAGAAATATTCTACATATTGCATACAACTAAATGACTTGTTCTGCAACACAGACCACTTAGCATGTCTGTTGATGGTTAGGTACTTGTATGCATTATATAACTGCAGCAAATCCACAAAATATAACAAAAACAGAACTAGACCGAGGCTTATTTGCATAAGAGCAAGTATAAGACATTGAGGAATCAAAACACACAAATTTGTCCTACTGCAAATGCACCAACAGTGTAAGTGACTACAGACGACCAGGCTCTCGTTTTTATGCTTCCAAACATCAAAAGACATTTGCCTTTCACGTCCCTCTTAGAGCTTTGCTTCCTTCAGTAATTACATGATAACCCAATAATTAACTTGCGTGTGATGAATCAGCATCAAAACAATAAGGAAATTAGAAAAAGAAGCAAGGAGAAAAGAGGAAATTGCATTCTTTATAGTGAAGGTGTAATGCCTTATTTGCCTTATGATTTAAATCATAAAGCAAATTTGTATTTAATTACCAGCAATGTTTATGCATAACAATGCTGCACAGTCAATCGAACTCATTCGGCAGATTACCGCTCCCTCCCAGCGAGTCCAGAGCAAAGTGATATCTCACAGAAAGTCTTTAAAGGTTAGACTAGGTTGAAATGACTCAATCTTTCACCTCATGCAGTCCGCTAATACGTTTTGCGTCTATAGAGGAAATATCAAAGGGGAACGGAAAATCATTTAACTCCAAGTGATCGGTATTTCATGTCTATTGACAATCAACGGCCATTATGAAAGCATAAAGTGCAAAGTTATTACACGAGAAGAAGTGTTCTCGATTAAGCCCAGCTCTCTCCCAGTCATGAATAGGAATGACACCGGCATGAATATTTCATAGTCAGACTGCTGGGATTCTTGTCCATGTTTCTGCTGGGCTTTTGGGCTGAGGAGAACTCACTATAGACTTGCATAATGGGGATGATACATGATGCATGAAGTCCAGGCACCATGCTAAAGCATTTCTACTGGTATGCAGTCCATATGTAGAAGAGTTAGTGCTAGAGACCTAGATGTCAGTTAAAAGTCAAGTAGCGTGGATTAATCACTTTTGTACTTTTGCTACACACTCACACATGTTAATAAAGCTATCTAAATGAGGACATTGCATAAACTTATCTTAATAGAAAGTTAGTTATACATGACCTTAACAGAAAAAAGTTATGCATTTGAAAAATATATTTTGCAGATTTTTAGCCTATACAAATGTATGCACAAATTTTCATATAATGTCATATATATGCAAAGGCCCATATGTATGTATAACATGTATGTAAAGTATAATTTGTGTGTTTCGTACACATTATCCAGAGTAATACGTGTCAATGAGAAAACCCTTGTGACGTTTGTACTGGCTACTGTACACAGGCCACCAGGACACTATACAGACTTTATCAAAGAATTTATTGATTTTCTATCTGAGTTAGTGCTGGCTGCACACAAAGTCTTAATTGTTGGGGATTTTAATATCCATGTTGATAATGAAAAAGATGCATTGGGATCAGCATATATAGACTTTCTGAACTCTAATGGAGTTAGACAACACGTGTCGGGACCTACTCATTGTCGAAATCATACTCTAGATTCAATACTGACACATGGAATTGATGTTAATGGCTTTGAAATTCTGCAGCACAGCGATGATATCTCAGATCATTATGTAGTCGTGTGTATATTCTATATAGCTAATTCTATAAATTCATCTCCTTGTTACAAATATGGTAAAACCATCACTTCTACCACAAAAAAACTGCTTTGTAAATAATTTTCCTGACTTGTCTCAATTCCTCAGCATATCCAATAGCTCAGAAAAACTTGATGTAACTGAAACTATGGACTTAGATACGGTTGCTCTTTGATGCTTAAGGAAGATTAAGGAAACAGACTAACACTGTGGTATAAAATGCACACTCACACCCTAAATAGAGCAGCCTGGGAAATAGAGCGCAGCTGAAGAAGTCAAAATTAGAGGTATTTCGTATTGCATAGATGGAAAGTACTTTCTCCGAAAGAAAAGCCGTAAAAACTGCTAAATCTAATTACTTTTCATCTTTTAGAAGAAAAATAACACAACCCCAGGTATTTATTCAATACACTGGCTAAATAAGTGAATAAAATTTGCAGAAAACAAGTGAAGAACATTATCACCAACTTCAATTGTGAGCTTAAGCACTCACCAAAAAAAAAAAAAAAAAACTATCATTATAATCACTGAAGCTGTCTACGCTGTGAAATTAATCTCTTACTTACATTGTATGTACATCTATGCTTTGTTGTTTATGATGAGAGAATTTGTGCATATCCGGAATTCAGTCAGCAATCGTGCACACTTCAGTGGCGTTTCAGCGAAAACTCATCTGAACGCCTCTGACTGGCCACTGCATTCATAAACTCAACAGAATCGTGTGTGATTGATTATAATGTGCAATGCTGTAAAAACAAGTACAAAGAAATATGATGCAAAATGAGTAGATCTTAATTTAAGGCCGCTTTCGACATTTTTCATTCATTTTCACTTTGTTAGCAACAGACGTAATAGATTTAATTTAATTATGCAGGTCCAATTTGGTGGCATTTTTGCCCCATGTCCCCATGACCAGGAGAAGGCTATGCCTTCCCCAGCCTTTTGGTGTGTGCACACTAAAAGTGAAACAAATATTTGCATTGCATTATCATGGCGCTTTGTGAAACTAAAAATATCCCTTAATGCTCTCCTCTATTTGTGAAACCAGATGTCTAAATATGCTCTTCGCTTGCGTGACGTCTCATGCGAATTTTTCACTCCAGTTGAAAATTTTCAGCTTACATGGAAGAGGCGACTGAGATATCGTGCGTTCGTGGCAACTGCATTGCCCAATTCATGCCATTCGCTTCACCCCGCACAAATTTGCGTCTTTGGATTGATTTTGTATATAAACTACTTGCACGAATAGTTAAAGGGGTCATGAACTGCCTTTGTTTTTATTTTGTACTGTTCTGTTATGGCTAAATGTAAACAAATCCACGTAAAAATAAACAAACGAGCGAGTTCTTACTGACGCGGTCTGTAACTTCTTTAAAAACTAAGTTCATCCACTCTTTCCTAACATTGGGATTTCAAGGAAGGCAATCAAAGACTGTTTTTTTTCCACAAATTGGAACTGCAGACTGTCTTGTTGTCTTCAGAGCCATCTTTATCATTTAGTTTCTGCGTAGACCTGCATGTTTACCTCTCGAGTAAACACAATGCAGGAATCGGTGGGCGGGGCTAAACAGGCAGTGATGTCAATCTTCTTTTGCGGAGGCGGTGCTTATCCACACTATTACATTGTAGAGTAGAACATTCCAAATGCCTTCAATATAAGCTGTTTTTAGACTAACATCAAAGCTTTGAGCTCTGAAACTTCTAGGATGTTTACAATGACCTCTTATATGTCAAAAGATCAAGGGAATTTTGGTTTATCAGTTTATGACACCTTTAAATTCACTTTTGGTGTGCACACACCATTACACACACTCTACCTATGTTTTGTTTTTTTTTTCTTTTTTTGAGATTTTATAGAATTTGGTTTGGACGCTCAATTCAAATACATGCATAAAAATACATATTTTATACTATTTTATTTAATAACGTTTTATACAATTTTATAAGTCATTTGATGGCAGCCAATAAAATACCAGCATGTATTTTTTCAGAGACAGAGAGAGAAAGGGGAAAAAGTACTTGTTCCATAATTGCGCAATTAAATATGCCAGATGTTTTCAGCTAACCTTTCAATATTGTGAAGGGGAAGCAAGCAATGTAGTTAATTAATCAAACAAAACGTATTCTCTTTGTCAGTAAAATATGCAACCTTCATGTGAAGAAAAAAATAATTTCAGTTGAGTTTACAATTTAATTTAATGGGAAGAAACCCCATCTTAAATGTGTGGAAACACTGCGCACAGCTGAATTATTATTTTTGGAGGGTAAAATATTCTTTGCATGACCACAGATCAGATTAGATTTTAGAGAGATTATTTACTTATGTCATATAGATGTCAAGAGGTTTACAATTTGGGTGAATATTTTAGGTTTAGCCTTTTGGCAGCATTTTGGCTGTTCTCAAGGGCACTCATGTGCCAAGCCAAAACCAAACTGGCCACTGGCCACTCACTCTCACGCTATCATATTTATCTCTCTAACAAATCCCACAGCCTTTACACCAGAGCACCCTCTCAGCCGAGGTATCAGAGCTCGCTATGAGCTTATCTGACTCTAATCTATCTTGGCAATGTAAATGTAGCTGAGTACTTAGTGTTACCTAACGTAACCTTCCCTGCTCTTCTCTCATGTCCACTCAAGCTCTCTCTCATGCTCTGACAACTTTGCTGATAATGCTGCTAAATTAAAAATCCATTCTTAGACAAAAGCCTAACTTTGCTGTACAGCCATTGCATACGAACAGTGCATTTTCCAAGTCATTTCACATGTTTTGAGAAACCCATCAACTGTAGTCCTCAGAATAAATTTGCTGATATAAACTCCAGAAAATATTCTCAATCAAGATAAATCAACACTTGCAGTTTTGACTTCTGTTTCCAACAAGTATATTGGCAGGTTCAAATGATCAATGTTAGTCTGAAGTTGCTTGAAGCACCTTTATTCTATGTACTGTCATTAATAAGAACTATGCATATAGTTCTGCTTGCGTTTCAAATATCTTCTGCACATTTATTTGTATTCTTTATGTATTGTTCTTTTATTTTCATGCTGCTGCAGTGAATAAAAAGCAGTTTCTGCTTTCTCATTTTTAATGTTGTTTCTACCACAACAGTTTTGGATTTTCTTTAAATGGAGCTGAAGAGGAGGAGAGGTTGTGCTCAGGGTTTGTCAGCCAGCAGTTGTTCAGAAAGCAAATGAAAGACCATTTCAATTTATTACGGTCTAAAAGTGAATCATTTTGACCCTCTGGGAAAACAGTTTGTTTACTCAAACACAAAGAGTGAAAAAAATAGCTAGTCATGTTGTCTGCTTTCATACAAATACAATTTCATACGCTGAAGTGTAAAGCAGCTTTAAAGACATTTTGTCTGGAGATTATTTTTGCTATTCCGACTTCAAAAACACCATCAAAGGACCAGGTGCTGCTCTGAACAACAGATCTTACATGTTGTCTTGACAGCCAGGCCAAGGGTTAGCCAGAGACTAATGAGAGGACATGGCATTGGAATTCACAGCACTAAAATATATATACAGCTGAATGTTTGAGATGAATTTATTCATGCCAATGGAATAAAAGAGAGATCTTGGAGGGCGTCAGGTGGTTGACACACCAGACTGCCTTGGGCAAATGACCCAATCAATAATTGATCAGCTCTTGATATGTCAATCATACCAGAAACCTGTGGTCAATGTCCCAGTCAAGTTAGACTGCTGGATTACATGGATCAAAACCAAATGCCAACCCATCAATGAATTTTATAAATTTTATGCGTCATGGTGTCGGAGACTGACACGTAAGAGAAGAAATTATTGAATAAAGTCAGTATTTTTGCTTTCTTTGTGCACAAAAAGTAAAAAAAAGTAAAAATTACAGTTGAACCACTGTTGTTGGACTATTTTAACAATGTCCTCACTACCTTTCTGGGCCTTGAACGTGTCATTTCCGTCTATGCAAGGATCTTAATTTTTGTTCCGAAGATGAATGAAGGTCTTACAGTTTTGGAACGACATGAGGGTGAGTAATTAATGACAGAATTTTCATTTTTGGGTGAACTATCCTTTTAAGTCAAGTCAAGCACCAGATTCGCATTTGAATGTAGCTTTTAAATATATAATACATACATTAAAACTTAGAGTAAAATCAAGCTGAATTTAGGTAACTGTTTGTATGGGAATGTGTACGTATGAGACAGTTCTGAAGCCATGACAGACGTAAGTGCACTGCCTCAGTCAAGGTTTAATTGATCGGTCACATAATGCGGACCCTCTGTGTGCGACTGGTCCTCGCTCATGGAGACGAAAAAGGAGAGACATGAGAAAATGGGACGGCTCGTTAAAGCTTTATTGTGTCTCATGGGAAAGGAAAAACCCATTGTCGATGTCTCGCTGTGTTGGTCACTAAGATCCCCTGCTGCAATAGTTAGTCGATAAACATTCAATTAAACTTCCTTGCTAGGTTGCTGTTGTCTCACTGTCAGCTCAGGTTATTCAGCTGGATTTTTTTCCCATGCCCACAGTGGATATCGATACATGTGGATATTTATCTTCAATTTTATGTTGATAAGACAAGAAACAGGCCAATAATAAAAAACGCATAGACGCAAAAACAACAACTTGAGTCTACAGGTTCTTCAAGGTTACAAGACCACTGAAGAACATCTTCTGCAAGATAAACACACATAGTGAACTGCTCAATTAATAATTTTAAAGTCATTTTTTAAATCAGTATTTTTCAAAAATTATACACTACCAGGCAAAAGTTTTTGAACAGTAAGATTTTTAATGACTTTTAAAGAATTTTGCTCACCAAGCCTGCATTTATATGATCCAAAACAAAGCAAAAAGCAGTAATAACTATTTTTACTATTTAAAATTACTGCGTTCTATCTGAAAACATTTTAAAAAGTAATTTGTTGCTATGATCAAAGCTCAGCATTATTACTTCAGTCTTTAGTGTCACATGATCTTTCAGAAATCATTCTAATATGCTGATTTGCTGTTCAAGAAACATTTTTTTTAATTATTATTATCATAAGTTTTTAAAACAGGTGAGTACATTTTTTTCAGGATTCTTTGATGAATAGAAAGATCCAAAGAATAATACTTTAATACTTCTATTTAGCAAGGATGCTTTAAATTCATCAAAAGTGATGATAAAGACTTGGAATTTATAATGTTGTTCTTCTGAACTTTCTATTCATCAAAGAAACCTGAAAATTATGTTTTCAACATAATAATAATAATAATAATAATAAATGTTTTTGAGCAGCAAATCAGAATATTCGAATGATTTCTGAAGGATGAGTAAAAAAAAAGTGAAAAATTCAGCTTTTAAATCACAGGAATAAATGACATTTTAAAATACATTCAAAGAGAAAACAGAAAACAATTTTTATTTTAAATTGTAAAATATATATTTTTAAATTTTACTCTTTTTGCTGTACTTATAAATAAATGCAGGCTTGGAGAGCAGAAGATTTCTTTAAAAAACATTAAAAAACTTTTGACTGGTAGTGTACCTCTAAAAATATTCAACTAAAAACATTCTTACAGACATGTTTTCAGGGAATATACTACTATTTACTACTGCTTTTTTTGGGGGAAAAAAAGGATTTTATTTTTTAGTCAGAAAAGATGTATTACATTTTCTCACACTGGCTTTTTACACAGATTTTCAAATAAATGCTCTTCTTTTGAGCTTTTTCAAAGAAACCTGTAAAAATGGGACACAGAAGAGTAATGATGCTGAAAATTCATCTTTGCTATCACAGGTATAAATTACATTTTAAAAAGTATTAAAATTGAGCTGAGCAAACAGGTATTTTAAATTACAAAC
Organism: Labeo calbasu; assembly: GCA_019740295.1. Classification (NCBI taxonomy): domain Eukaryota; kingdom Metazoa; phylum Chordata; class Actinopteri; order Cypriniformes; family Cyprinidae; genus Labeo; species Labeo calbasu. The sequence continues at coordinate 14,932 of JAHKKF010516982.1, read as the reverse complement.
AGGTCTAATAATATTTCACAATGTTTTAGCCATATTTTGATTAAATGCAGCCTTGTTGAGCATAAGAGACTTCTTTTAAAACATAAAAAAGCAATCTTACCAACCCCAAACCTCTGAACAGATGTGTATATCTTGAATGGGTGCTACAGTCGCCTGATTTTGAGTGATAGTAAGAACTTGTGAGAGTTCTGATTAACACCCAGTTGTTTTGGACACTCCTCTCCCTCTGCACCAATCAGACTGATGCAGTAATTGTCGCTTGTATCTGTTGGTGTGGAGGCAGATAAAGCCCAATGTTTTGGGACGCACAGCAGAGAGAATGTTATTGAAGTAGCTGCTGACAGGCTGCTTCACACAGCTCCTCTCATCTCTTCTTGATTTTTCTTATTTGCCGCTTTTTCCCCCCTGTGGTAAACCCGGTAATATAATTTCACCCCTTTTGTCTTGCCTTTTTGTTTATTTTGTATTCTTGTTTTTGTGCAATTTGATTCCTTAGCGAGTGTCCTGGTGTCATGAAAACTTTCAGAACCAATAGTTCTGAGTTTTGGATTTTTCTTTTGTAGCCAAACAGTTTATGCCAATGGGGTATTAAACATACTGTCTCTGAAACAAATAATCTTGTTGTTTTAACAAAGCAGACTACGAAAAGTATTTTTCATATGTATTATAAAGCATACATTTACTGTGAAATAAATGTATGACAAAAACAAATAATGACTCTTCTGTACTCCTGTAGGCTACATACAGTATGTGATTTTGCTTCTACTTCCTGGCATAAATAATCACACACAAGTTAATTCAAATAATAAACAGACCCAATCATGATGCCCTCAAGGTCGAAGGCTCTTACCATAACTAAAAACTAATAAAACAGAAAGTCCAATACCTTTTAGAAGGCTCTGTTGACTTTTCGAAAAAAAAAAATCTTTTGTACACAGAACATGCCATGATAAATTTCCCTAATATTTTCCTGAGTTCACCATAAGATACCATAATTACAGTAAACAAAAGAAGATGCAAACGCATTGTGGATTTAAACTGATGTTTCTAACAATAAGCCCACACTGAGATGTGAGATTAAATCTCATCTGGGTTCAATTAAAAAACAATAGGCATCGCAAAGAAATGAAGACTGAGGCAGGACAAATAGTCAATATATGAAAATAATAAACAGAATGACAGCACATTCTTGTAAACTTGACGCAAACAACACTGACAGTAATTCAGATTTAAGAAAGAAAAGGATAATGACCCAATCTTTTTATTCAGAGCAGAATGATGCAAATTAGAGTGCTCTAATAATAACCACTACCAATATGTTATAATTATGCACATTGTTAACCATTACAGACCACAAGACTCAACATCTAATACTCAAAGTCTCAAAAGACAATAAATATGTTCTTTTTTTATTGCCTTCTTACACTATCTTCTATCAAAACCTCTCAAAGAAATATGAAACTACATATTCTGCATCTCATGTCTGAAAAATAGTGAAATGTCAGAGGCATAGGAATATAGAGAGTCTAAGCTTAAATCTTGTTTGTCCTTTAGCGAATCTCAGAATCATAAATCAAAGCAGTGTGTGTGTGTTTTTAGTCAGACACAAGGCAAATTTAAGCCACAGCACTAGGCTGCAACGATTCCTTTTCCAACAAGATTTTTTGGGAGTCTTCTGTTGGGTTTCTATCGTCACTCTACAGCTCAATTAGTGTCAGCTTGCAATGGCTTAAGTCACAAGAAGTGCTTAAAACTGAATGGAGACTGTCTCTACAAACTCTTTTTAAATGCCTTACAGGGATAGTTCACCCAAAAATGAATTTTGCATAGACTTACAAGGCCCAGAAAGGTAGTAAGGACATCATTAAAATAGTCCCTGTCATATCAGTGGTTCAACCGTAATTTTATGAAGCTACGAGAATACTTTTTGTGCACAAAGAAAACAAAAATCATGACTTTATTCAACAATTTCTTCTCTTTCGTGTTAGACGTGTTCATGAGAGTACAACGACGCATGTTTTTTTTTACTTTACCACATCATTTATCAGATTCTGTTTTTATGTATTGCAATTGATGCTTATCTTTGCACTCCTCTTCGAAAACCCATGTTTCAAATGACTGGTTGGGAGTCAGGCAGAATTACTAGCAGAATCTCCTCAAAGTAAGGCTCTGAAGGCAAACTAGTATCACTCTACACTATGAATTCAGTCATGCCATGCGTGACTGACACATTACAGATTTTGGTGGTGCAATCCGGAGAGAGAGAGAGGAAGTAAAAGGCAGGCAGACCTAAAGAAAGAGGAGTGATCGAAAATGGAACGCTGTGTCGTCGCCTATTGGGAAAGTGATCATAACTTCGCCTGCCGGCCATAAATTGTCTTTGGTACATCTGAAGTGTTATGGCATTGACTTTCACGTGACAGTTTCCTGCTGCTCACAGTGTCTACAATATATCATACGATGACATTTTGCCTGCAGGCAACACAGCAGGAGTGTCCCCCATCACATTCAAAGAAGCACTTAGCTGCAGTGGTGTGGAGAGACGACTCACTTACTGATCAGGGTGCAGCACACAACTGTACCGTACTTCAAAAGGAGCTGAGCTGAGCTAACCAGCTGTCAAATATGAACATTTAGTAAAATATGCATGGTTTTTCTCTTCAGTGTTATGAGTAAACTTCTATGTTTAATTTCAATGTGCAAAATTCATGCTAAAACCAAATAAACATGCAATCTGCCACAATAACAAACACACAAGCTACTTTTCTTAACTTCTACATCTCTCACAGATGTTAATCTGGGTTCAGATTCTAAACAGCACATGCATGAGGAAACTATCAAAGCAATTTCTGTATAATTCAACATAAACCTCCCTGTTTAATGTGATTCATTCTCAAACACTGAGCTGAAAATGACTGTCACAGTGACAGATGTTGGTATTTGAAGCTCTTGTGGGTGTGGGAGTGATTATTTGTCAGAGAATTGCTCCTCTCTGTCCTTTTTAGGTAGTTTTTCATTAATTTTTTAATTTAAAGTCTGTTTCTTTTGAAGCGCATTTGGTACAATCTGGCAGACTAAATCTAGATGGCACCATTTAATATTATTGCTGTCTCCTTTATCACACCAGTCAGGGACAATGTATTTAGCCTGTCTGATTTGTGGGCCGTTACAATGGACAGGACTGGAGTGGACATTGTCCTTCTCCAAATTTTCCCTCTGTCTCATCCAAAGTGCAGGTCATGCAATGAATTTAAATGCAGTTTTTATAATCCCCAGAACCAATCATGAAAATTCATGTCTGCTGCTCAAAACTTTTGTAGTAGAGGTCATAAAGTTGAAAAGTACATTATATAGCCACATCACCCTATATCTGTCACTTGTTTTATTAAGGTCAGCTAACCTAACTATAACTATTTAATATGGCATCAAAAAGAGGCTATTAACGGGAGAAATAAAACAGAAATGGAAATATTTTGAAATTATTACATGACAGAATCTTTTGGTGTTGCACGTAAAGAGCTCAAGAGTTTAACATAAATAAAAAAAAAATAAATAAATAATAAGACAAACGGGCTAGTGAATCAGTGAACTGATGAACTGCAAAACGGTTCACTAATGACGCAGACAGTTCATTCACTCGCTGAATCGTTTTTGCCGTTTCTAACGCTGTAAAACAGGATATTTGATAACACAATGAAAAGAGCACTGGATTAAGTGGATATTTACCGGAAATCCACCGAAACACCGCCTGCTTGTCCATCCAAACTTGTTTCAGCGATAAAGATGGTCTCTAACAGCTTCAAATTCAACACCTCTGCTTGCAAGCCTGCACCTTGTAAATGACGCTGGACTGCAGGTAAACACGTAACGATCCACCAAAACTCAACAACAGCAATAACAATAATAACTATACAAAACACAGTGAAAGCCCTATAAAAAAACCGTAATATTTCCATGGCTTGACACTGAAGTTGCTTGGTGTTTCAGCTATACTATAATACAATGCCTTATGTGGCGCTTACTGAGTTTATGAATTAAGGAGGAAATGACTCAAAGTTCCCTCTGTGTATTTTACCTTTAAACAGATACTATACTATTTTACTAAGTTTATTGCATATCAATTTTGTAATACAGTCACGTAAAGCAATCTCAAATTCATGTATTTTAATTTTTTATTCATAAATAATCACAATAACACAGTAAAATGACCAGGAGTCTTGTAGTTTATTTATTGTAATTTATCAGTTGTTGTTTGTATGAGTCCTTGCTTAAAACTACTAAATCATCATCTTGAGTTGATTAAGACATGGCAGATTTTAAAAATGATTTGTATTTTGTTCATTTCCAGTAGTTTGACATTATCGGCTCCCCTATCCACGAAGCTAGTGTAGAACCAGGGCTGTTTTGGTGTTTTTGTGTTTATGAGCTGTGTTCATTGCTTCAAAGATACCCAGGGGCGCCACTAATACTTTTTAGTAGGATAGGAGGCCCAGTAAAATTCTGCAGCGTGCCCAAGTAAAATTTTCCTGAGAAATCCTTGTATGACGATGGAGATAAGGTGTTGTATTCATTGAATTAGGTAAGTTTTGTCAAACTATATGCTAGCTGTGCCATTATACTGAAGTTTAGAAAGCCAAAGAAAAGTGAATATAGTGGGATAAATCCAGTTCTGCTAATGCGAACCATCAAAACAGGAGCTATCAAAATAACAGCAGCTCTGAAAAATGTGACTCTGGACCACAAAACCAGTCATAAAGGTCAGTTTTATGAAATTGAGATTTATACATAATAAATAAGCTTTCCATTGGTGTATGGTTTGTTAGGATAGGACGATTTTTCAGCCGAGATACAGCTATTTGAAAATCTGGAATCTGAGGGTGCAAAAAAATCGAAATATTGAAAGTTGTTCTTTAAAGTTGTCCAAATAAAGTTCTTAGCAATGCATATTGCTAATCAGAAAATAAGTTATGATATATTTAAGGTAGGAAATGTACAAAATATCTTCATGGAACATGACCTTTACTTAATATACTAATGATTTTATAGTATAAAAGAAGAATCGTTTCTGATATTAAGCTCTGATGTGCCATGCAACTTTTTATAGTTTTCGTATGAATAATTTGTGTACATAGACAGAAAGAATCTGTTCAACATTTTCAGTAAGACTTGTCTTGAGTTGTTTTTCTTTATAAAGCTTAGTCATTGTTCTTTTGTCTTTGATACTTAATTTCTGCATTCTGTTCATTCGTACATGATTAGAAGTCGCAGGTGTAACAAACAGCAGGCCATCACACCTAGAGGTCGTCATGTAGCCAGCTGGGTCATCCACGTGCTCTGCTTCTTTAACCAGATTAGCGTGAGGAGTGTAAGCTTATCCAGCACAGGATACAAGGACCATAAATATCCCTGGCCCATTACACCTAAAGTTCTGTCTCCAATGCCAGTCAGATAAAAGCATGCTGGCAGGAGCACACAATCGCAGATGAGAAAAGAGATCAAGACTTGTAAGTGCTGCTCTTTTCATGTGTACCTGGTGGCGTCATTGATTATCCCTGGTCTTTTTCAAGGGCCTCCATTCAAAGAGCAATCACAATGCAAGAAATGTCATTACAGTGAGCTTAAAGTTGCAATGAAATTCACCGTACATCCATGTGTAATGGATTACCAAAAAATTATCGGAAGGTCCAGTTATGACGTTTTAATTAAACGTTACAGGACAAAAAATAAACATAGCTATAATATGCGGTTAGAAAATAGATTGATGAATGAACAGATTAATTTTAATTTCTTGCCAACTTTAATCCTTTTATAGATCCTATCACTATTTATTTATTTATTTTATAATAAATTGATAGCGCTACTGACCTTCTGTTGATTCTACAACCTTTTTTTTTGGGCAAAGACATTAAGTCATCTTTCAAATGTATAATGTGGCTTTATCAGGTTTATATCCATTAAGGCCAACTGAGCCTGGCCTTTTAAACCAGGCAATGGAAATATAACACCTGAAAGACAATATGTTCTAACCCTTTGAAGCGTATGATCAGACTGAGAAAGACGGTGCATTAGATGACTTGTAGACTCACAAATCCAAAATCCAAACATCACAAATTTTTGTAACACCAGGGTTATTATGGCAGACAGAAACTCAATTTATTTACAGCTAGAACACTCATAAAACCTCTGATTGCTTTCCAGAGTGTGCATAAACAGCAGACAAGAACAGCTTGTACTAAAAAAACTGCAAAGGCTAAACAAAAAAATACAAATATTCTTAGCATCTCATGTATTTTTTTATTTTATTTTATTTTTTTTAAAGCTTGAACCATTATATGTGTGAACTTGACAAAATCAAACTTCCTTTATTTTCAGGAAATAGCTTATGTATTTGTACTTTTGCTGGTTAGCATGGTCTAGTTCCCTTTCAGTCTGTCACATTCGACATTACCTCAGAACAACTGGCGAATTGGGAAATAACATCTCCGTCCTCTCCTTGATGGAACAGGGGTTACACATGTAACAGAGACTTTCCCTTTCAGTGAGTCACATTATGTCAGAACAACTGATGAATTGGGAATTGGGATGTAATATCTTCGTTCCCTCCTTCAGGGAACGAGGGTTACATACGTAACAGACTTTCCCTTTTAGTCAGTCACGTTTAATGTTAGGTTAGAACTACTGACGAATTGGAAATTAACATCTCTGTTCCCTGCTTCAGGAAACGAGGGTTACATACATAACAGAGTCTTTTCCTTTCAGTTAGTCACATTCAACGTTACATCAGAACAACTGATGAATTGGGAATTGGGATGGAACGTCTCCATTCCCTCCTTCAGGGAACGAGGGTTACATACATAACAAAGACTTTCCCTTTTAGTCAGTCACATTCAACATTACGTCAGAACGAGGGTTACATACGTAACAGAGACTTTCCCTTTCAGCCAGTCATGTTCAACGTTACGTCAGAACTACTGACGAATAGGGAATTGGGATGTAACGTCTCCGTTCCCTCCTTCAGGAAATAAGGGTTACACGTGTAACCAAGACATTCCCTAATAGAGGTCAAGCGATATTGGATTTCACCGATAACTAGGTTGGACCACACTGGCCGATACTGATTAATTGACCAAAAGTTTTTAAAATAAATAAATGGTGCTCTACTATGTAAAAAAAAAAAGAAAAAAAAAGAAGCCTACTAAGCCATACTTTGTAAGTGAATAAAAATATTAATATTAATTATATATTAATTATTATATATAATTATAATGTTAACAAAAGCAACTAAAATTTTTTAAATATATCAGTAAATGCTGAAATTAACACACTCTAACAAGGAACAATACTTATATTCTACAGCTTTTATCAATCTTAATGTTACAAATTGACTCATATTGTAAAGTGTTACCATTACATCAACAATCAAGCTAAAGATGGCCATCTTTACATATCTACACAAAGGCCACAGTATTGAAATTGCATACATATGGATATTGCGTACTTTCACAATTTAACTGCTTCTATTCTAGAACGTTTGTGGTTATCTAATCAAAATATAAAAATATGTTAGTCACACAATGGATAACAAGTTCAGGGCTGCGTCTAGAAGAACTCACAGCTATCCGGTATCACACACACTGGACGTGTTGCGTTCAATTCAAGCGGCGGTCTACAAGACTTTATTTGATCACCAAACAGGCAAAAGTATACTGCTGTCCTTTCTCTACTAATGCAGCATCTAGTCAATAAATTCATCGCTTAGTAATGACATGAAAACATGCACTACAGTCAGAACAACTGACGAATTGGGATGTAAAATCTCCATTCCCTCCTTCAGGGAACGAGGGTTACATATGTAACCAAGACATTCCCTTTCAGTCAGTCACATTTGACGTTACGTCTCAACAACTGATGAATTGGGAATTTGAATGTAACATCTCTGTTCCCTTCATCGGGGAGCGAGGGTTACGTACGTAACTGAGACGTTCCCTTTCAGCCAGTCACGTTCAACTTTACGTCAGAACTACTGACGAATTGGGAATTGGGATGTAATGTGTCTGTCCCTGCTTCAGGAAACGAGGTTTACATACGTAACAGACTTTTCCTTTCAGTTACTCACGTTCAACGTTATATCAGAACAACTGGTGAATTGGGAATTGGGACGTAACGTCTCCGTTCCCTCCTTCAGGGAATAAGGTTTACACATGTAACCAAGACATTCCCTAATGTCACACTTGACCTTACATCAGAACAACTGACGAATTGGGATGTAACATCTCCATTCCCTCCTTCAGGGAACGAGGGTTACATATGTAACCAAGACGTTCCCTTTCAGTCAGTCACATTCGAAGTTACGTCAGAACAACTGACAAATTGGGAACTGGAATGTAACGTCTCTGTTCCCTCCTTCGGGGAGCGAGGGTTACATATGTAACTGAGATGTTCCCTGTCAGTCAGTCATGTCCAGTGTTACGTCAGAACGATTGACGAATTGGGAATTGGGACATAACATCTCCATTCCTTTCTTCCAGAAACAAGGGTTGCATAGGTAACAGTGAAGTGCACTTTTAGTCCGTCATGTTCGACATTACGTCCTCCTTCAGGGAATAACATTAAGTATACATACCAGAAACGTTGGCTAGATGCTAGAACTGCACCATTACACAGCCAATCAAAAGTAGTTCTGTGTTCCTGTGTATTTTGCAAGCACTATATAACTTGCAAATATTTTACTATATTATATTTGACATTCTTGATGCTGCTGTGTTATGATGATCAAAACTTTTAAAAGTTAGATTTTTAGGCTAGTTTGCTTTATCATTGTCAAATGATTGAGATGGCCATTCACATCAAGAAGGTAGCACTAAATCTTTTACTTCCCTTTGCTAAAAAGATAAATCTCTTTGAATTTCCTTAACTAAAAAGACAAATCTGTCAGTGTGAGCACGTCGCACCAATTTTTATTCGACTCTGGAATTATTACTCTTATGGTATTTATGGCACAGATGCTCAAAAACAATTGTGTCTAGAATTTAGTACCCATAAGCAAAAGTTAGGGAATTCAAATTGAGCACTTTGTGCTCTAGCCAAGCAAATGTATCTGATGGAAATGCTAACGGATAGCTTTCTCCAGGTGTTATAGAGTGCCTAGTGATCCTGACTAACAGTGCAAGATTCTGGCATAGGCAATATAGTAGCTCCCTAGGGTGGCTACATTCTCGACAGCCAGCTCTTAGATGTGCACTCCGCATCTTATCACTCATCGCAGCAGTTTCAAGGAATAGTACCCATTTCACTCACCCCACTTGAAAATAAACTGTGACCTACTGAGTAACATTGTCTGAGCAGCTTCCTCTGCTATACCTCTCAGCCTCCCACTCACTTCAGCTGCTATCTGTCAGTATCATAGCAGGAATGCGATCTATCCATGACAAAATGTTTCTTCCCGCTGTACAGTACAGGTCAAGTTAATCAAATCACAAAATAAAATGTGCTTCGGCGGCTTATGTGTATCCGCTGATAAAGAGTCAATTTTACTTTTCTGAGATTGAAATTCCAGACTTATATCATATATAGACACCAATGTACCACCAAGCCATATTTTATTTTATTTATTAACTGATAATTTCTTCATCTTTGATCATCTTAATTAGCTTCCTTAACTATTTACCAACAATGTGGGCACATATTATAAAAGTACAGTATACTACAATTAATAACCTGTTTGGTCACCTGTGTGAAGTTTTTGGCGCCATAACCTTTTTTTTATTTTTATTTTTTTATTAGAGGTTGCATGGGTTAAAACAATGAAAGCAATAACAATTATATATATATCCTCCAGGCTAGAACAAAAAAAAATCCTTAATGTTGGGCCCTGACTACTACTCCATCTAAACACAATCTAACTAGACTACTTTAGCAGTGTAATCGCAGTGAGGGCTTATATGTATCAGCATCTAAACTATGACTCAATCTCATAGATTTAACCCTATGAAAGATGTTTTCTTTCTATACTGATATGGCTTACCAGCAGAGAGCTCTGCTTTTCTTAGATTAATGGAATTCTCCATGGTTCTTCTCTTTCCTTGCAAAGGCCTTATCGTGGGCAAACAGCTGGCCATGTATCAGTGGAGTGCAACACGTGCCTGCACACACAGAAGTGTGCGGCGCTCTCAGTCGGGACTGTAGTAAATCAACAGCACAGAGCTGTAATGGGCTCAGATTCACAGGCTCTCCTTCAGAGAGAACAGCAGCACAGACACACTGAAGAGACAATTTTAAGACAAACATATACTGAAAGGGGCTCTATAAGTAGATAGTTTATTAATCCTTTCAGGCTCTGTTTTGCTTTTTCGCTTTTGTGCGGGGTGTGAGCCAAAATGTCTGAGAATTTATAGCACTTAGCTTAGATTTTTCACACAGAAGTGGAGGTTATTCATTTTAGGAATGTTTTAGGTAACAAAGTTGAGCTTGATCAGCAGCTTTCGTGCCTAGGGGTTAATTACAAAGGAAAATAATTCCAACTAATTCCAATTCCGTCTTATTGCATGTTTTCTTTTTGTAAGGAAAATGCTTAGATGATAGTCTAAGTCTAAGTCTAAATAGATGATACACATAATACACATAAAATGCATTGCTTAAAAAATCTGTTAATTTTGTAACTGAAGGAAAACATAAGGCATGAGTAAATTGTCTCTTTTATTATGTCGTGCAACAAATGCCTAGTAATGTACCTGCAAATGAGAAGGACAGTAATATTATTTACATGGCACTTAACAGTCTTCTGTAAGCTGAGAGGAATATGGGCTTTGGAAATGGAAAATCAGTGTAACAGGAGAGAGCGAGATAACCAGGCTGCTGATGGAGTGGAAGTTGTTGCCGGACCTGTGGGATGAGTCATTGTTTTTGCCTTGGCAGACATACAGTACACAGGAAGAATTAGCAAACACGACACCTCAAGCACCACACCTTTCCTAAATAAATCTGTCAGACAGAGAGATGAAGATGAATGCACTGTATTTTAGCCATACAACAACATTAGTCTCAACTACTTTAGAATATGCAGTTTAGCTGATGATGTTTAGGGATAAACAGTTTTATGTCATGCATCCCAGCTGAGAAAACCAAGGGCTGCCACGATTTCTTGATTTAATTTGTGTACCCTTTTTAAAAAAAAAAATGGAATTGAAATCATTGATTACATTTTGTCTGTGTCGAGTAACCGGCAAAATACTGGAAGTGGTACGAGAATCTATGAAACACATTATTAGAACGTTTTCTAAAGCTGCATGATAAGAGCATAATGCTATTGTGAATTCACAAATGCTGCAATTCAATTAAATAAATATATGTAATGCAGGTTTTAAATATGCACTTTAATTATTTAAATGCTTGTGGGTTTTGTATGTGCGTCTCCGAACGACTCTGTTCACAGTAAATGCTGCTCCACACCAACTGTTACCATTTACATATATGGAGCGTCTCAAATTCCATCTCTGCATGTTGTTGTAAGTTTGGATTTATTATAACGTTCATCTGGGAATGCAACGTTGCGCCATTTTATCAAATTTGTAAGGTAAAAAATTTATAAAACTATGCAAACACCACTATCTTTCTAAATATGCTAACTTCAAATTAAAAGCTCAAACCTTTCACTCTGAGTTTACACATTTTGATGTCCACATATTCAACAAATTACAGTGGCTGTAGCATTTTTGTTGTAAAGAAATGGGCAAATATTAAAGATTAAGTGGGTGTTTGTATTACCTTGTACAATTTAACATCAATTTACTAAAATTTTAACAAAAATTACATGTTTAGGGCCCTTTGAAATGTTTTATTTTTTCTCACCTTCTGTTTTATTGTAATTATATGAATGCATAAAACAAGTTTATGTTTACAATGTTTTTTACAATATTTATTTTTTTCTGGTTATTAAATTAGGACATAAAATAGTAATTTAATTTATCTTTTAAATGAAAATAAAAAAAAACTTTATTTTTTGGCAAACAAAGTTACTATTGTGTGATTATTCCTTAATAAAATCAAGTTTCAATGATTTTAGCAATAATAGTAGTAGTAGTATTACATACATTCTAACCAAACAATAGTAATATGTTTTGAAGTTAGACTGAACTTTTATTTTGACGGATTGATGTGAATACCTTTACATTTCTGTGTATATGATATGAGCGGGGCTGTCAAACGGCATACAAAATAAGTTTGAGTTTTCCTAATATATGACAGCAGACACTGAAATCACAACGAGTGTCATGTCACTTCAGTCTGTGTGTAGCAAATGAAACCGTATCTGCGCCATTCACACACACACAGAGACACACAGAACATGAATGATTTATATTTAAATAGTCTTTTTGCTTAATATTTAGAGATACTAGTCTATATTGCAGTTTGATTTAAGTGTAATGACCTACTTTTGATTAATTCATCCACTTTCAAACTTTGACAAATTCAGTGACATTCAACGCTATACAGTAAATTCTGTTTTCATGACT
>JAHKKF010516978.1:2419-18040 GCA_019740295.1 Labeo calbasu | reverse complement strand
TTTTTTTTTTTATTAATCTTTGCGGTCGCCTTTCCTAACAATGTGCTAGTTAGCAAGTTTAGCACTAAAGTAAACAGGCTTGTCACTCCACAGAGAGAAGACAGGGATGGGGTTAGCACAGCTCATTTGCATTTAAAGCAGCCTCGACCAGAATGAGATGATTTTTGCAGAGCTGATTTTGGCAAGGTAAAAAGTGTGTTGTTTTCCACTACCATTGAGAATTTTGAACCAAAATATAATATTAGAGACTTTTCATTGAGACCCTAAAGAATCATATCAACTTGTGGAAAATGGGCATCCGATGACCCCTTTAATTATGAACACACTGGTTTGTATTGCAAACAGTTTAACAATTTTACGCACACTGTTATTCTTCTAATTATTTCCCTATAGAGTGTTTTCACAATGCGTCATAAGTCAGCCAAATTGTCAGCACTAAACCTAAACAATGCCACTGAACCGAACAAAACTTGCATATTTTGCTGATTATTTCTGCTGAAAATGTTCAATTATTGTACTAATGGGCTGTACTAATCGGTCAGAAGAGGAAAAAAAACTCAGACTGCCACAAGTTAAAACAAATCAAGGAGAAGAGTGCAAAATACTATCTGAGAATCAAAAGGCGTTTGTGGTTGACCAAACTGAACCATGATTTCCAGTGCAAGAATCTTGACCACATTCATGTTTTGTTCTCATCATTTCCGGTCATATTAGGCTAATATCTTAATTAAAACTTGTATTAAAACTGCTTGTATGCATCTTTACCACCGGTTAACTTTAGTTTTTTTGTTTTTTTTAATATTGCGCTCTTTCCTGCTTACTAAGTCCTTCTCTATATGATATAGCAGCTTTCACACATCGTTTCCGTGGTTTAGACAGCATAAAATAGTAGAACAACGTATTCAGTAGTACATTAACCCTGTAATCCAATATGTTGTTTACATCTGAGTTTTGCGCACCCGGGTAACTAAATAAAATTGTGACTGAAGTCTCGCCCATAAAGGCTTACTTCCGCGTTGAAGAATACAGTGGATATCAAATGAAGTCAGGAAAATTGAACCACTTTTGTCTGCAAAATGTCCCAATTCAGTGTGTGCTCCAGCAGACGGGCCTGTTTTAGTCTCTCACATCGTGTCTAAACGGGACGCGACACACTGTAAAATCTAACAAATGTGCTCACTTAATTCTTTTTGTTGACTTTACTTAAAGTGCGATTGTTTATTTACTTTACTGATGTAGATCTATTAAAGCTTACAATTTGTGTTAAAAGTACTAGTTACTCAAATGTCCCTAGTTATGGTTACATGATTTGTCTGAGTGCTGTGAAAGTCATGTGACCACTGATGTCATCAAGGTTTGGACTGAGAATTTTCTGATCAACAGCCATCTTGTTTGGTTAAAGACCTCGGCTGATAAACTATAGAACTGGTGAGTGTTCATACATATACTTTTGCGTTTAGTGTTAAGGAACTTGATGATATGATATTAAAGTCAAAGTTAATGGATTAGTGCATGTGTTTTGTCAAATATTTGTTTTTTAAAGGCTAGTCAGAGACATCGGCGAGACTTAGCAGTAAATTAAGAATAAAGTCACTAAGGTACACCTTCTTACTTAAAATGTAAGTTAAGTCTTTTAATAACAAGCCATTGTTCATATATTCTTGAGGCAATATAAAGTGTCGTTGTATATTATATTTTGTTATATCGTCTATGTCGTGCCACGAAAATATATCCGCACAGTTTTCAGCGGTCGAATTACTGACACGTTACAGTGATGAACGACAAACACGAATAAAACGCGTTAAAAAAACTACAAACATGGCGGATGTGCGCGACCAGCGGTTAGGTAGAGATGTTTAGAAAAAAGGGTTTGAGTTACTAATAGTCAACATTTAACCTGGTAAAAATTATTTAATGTTATCTGTGTTATATTTCATCTGCAACAGCAATGTGAAGTTTTAAAAACTTCCGTTTGGTCGTTAACTTTTAAATGCATCATTATGCAGAAAGTTTTCGGCATGAAAGGCCCATGACTGGCAGATCAATGTGCTACGTCTTTTCTCTCCAATACGGTAGGAAGTTAAATTAAATAAATGTGGAAGATGTTAACTGTGACAAGATGACTGACAGGCCAATTTACTGTGACATGGTAAAGACGCAGTTGTGTGACGTGATAGTATGTCCCAAAGCTTGCCTACTCTTTTCTTCACCAAAAGTAGGCACATTGGGACGCAGCAATCTTGCTACTCAAGCTGTGTATGAACATTTTATATATATTTATTTGCTTTATTTCCATTTTGCATTTACTTGTACTTTTACTTTTAATACTTCAAATAAAAAAAATTAAGATTTAAAAAAAATAGATTAAAAATACTTTTTGTACTTAAGTACAATAAATATCACATACTTTAAGACTTTTACTCAAGTAATATTCTAAACAGTGACTTGGTGACAGGATTTCTGTACTTTTACTTAAGTATGGCTTTCAGGTACTTTATACACCACTGATTAAATGAACTTTAAACTACTGGAATAAACTCAGAGAATGAAGTGCTTGTTCTATAAGCATCAAATGGTTATCTATAAGTATACATGATTGTAAAGGCAGGAAAAAGCAATGTAGATATATTGGCTAAATATATAAAATGATACATTTAACTGGAAATTATTTTATGTTAGAAGAAATAACAGGAGACAATATATAAATAATAAGTTGATTGGGTAAGCACATGTAGTTACCTGATGTTTAAGCATCAACTGATCCAGACAAAAAAAAAAAAGAATACTAAATAAAAGTGTGGTATTGTTAAAAAGTATGGCTTGCACTTTCATTGATTTTACATTTTTAGATTGATTTTACCTCATAAATGTCTGAGTGTGTACTTTGATGCCATATGTCATGTTGTTGTGGTGTTGGTAGGACATGCCAGCTCTATTCGACTATATTTTAGCAACTTACACAACATAGCTCAGTAATTTCACACTCATTTTTTCATTTAAGAATGGTGTTTATTTACTTAATCTTTCAAAGTCATAAGGTGCATTTTAATTCACATATTTATGCTCTACTCCATGCCATTTTGTGGTATGGACGTATCAAAATCTGATGATGAATGACAAAATGACCTTATATAATTCATATAAATATAATTAGTGCATAGTGCTTCATTAAGGACGCAGTTTTGTTTGTGTAATCAACCAATCAATTTTAACAGTACTTCCTCCTCTCTTCGTATGACCAATCAGCAAAGTGATTGATACCGAGGCTGTAAGAAAGACCGGCTCTGTTCGTAGAGTGCACACGCCTGGGGAAGAAGATATTAAAAAAGAAAGGTTTTTTGTTTATCCATACCTATATTCAACATATAGCACCACCTTGTGTACCATATTCTTTAATTAATAGAGAATATAAATAATATAATTTCAAAATGCCATTATACATCACAAAATCACTAGTAATGTTTGTTGTTTTTACTCACCGTTGAGTATGTACAAAGTAGTTCTCACGTTCCTCGTGCTCCTTCTCACTTTTATACTGACGACTGAACTTCTTCTTAAAGGGGCCAAACAGATGGTGGGCGTGGCTAACAGGGGAGGTGCTCATATAGTCTTGAATGGGATTGGCCAATATTTGATGCTCCTCTACAGGATCAGGAAACTCTTTACAGGTCATTTCTAAAAACATAATACCTCAGTGAATGTTTAATTGGGTGATATGTAAATCTAAAAGAGGCAGACAAAGGTATTTCACTGAATGTTTGCTTTCCAGTTACCTCCAGGTCGTATGAAAATGTCAGACTCAGTCTGAGGGCTGAAGTCACTGTAGTCAATAGTGTATTTGTCATTGTGGGACTCCAAAAGAGTGTTGAAGCCCTCCATCTCAAAACGGTGTGGGGTGGCTGGGGAACCATTTCCCTCTGGACGTGTGACCCACAGACGATACGTGTTCTTCTTATGGCCAGCCTGTGTGATGCTTTTCCAGACCTCACACAAAACGCCTGCATGATTCTCCATCTTCTCAAACTGCAAAACAAACAATGATTTTAAACAAATCCAAGCCTTGTTGTTGTTTTGGTTTTCTCCACAGAAGAAAGCAATTCAGGTTAAACAACACACGGGTGAAATGATTACAGAATTTTCCATCTTTGGGTGAAACATTCCTGTCCCTATGTAGTACATACTTCAAAGCCCTGCAGATCAGGCAGTGCTGCCTGTGGACGTATTGGATTCTCCTTGGTACCATTAAGCTGGAAACAATTAATAGCTTGGATTTCGGTCTCATCAGAGACAGGCGTGATCTTGTAAATTGCACCGTAGTCCAAGTCATTTCCAATCAGAAAAGTCTGTACTGTTCCTGTATAGAGAACATCAATGATGAGAAACTACATACAAAATCTATTTCTATTTAAATACTGCCTGATTCTATTGTCTGATGATCACTGACCATTATGATAGTCGATTCGGCTTCTGTTCCCCTCAAGGTCGTACCAAGCTTCAAATGGTTCCGGTTCCACCTTAGAATAAGGCAAAGAGAGCACACCTGCACAAAAAGGGGATATGTAACATACTGTAAAAGAAATCTACTGTACAAGGATGTACTTTGCAATTAGACAAAAATGTACCTTTGACATGATACATCTTTCCAAAATCGGGAACTGTTCTGCCACCAGCTGGGGTGGCACCTGAGAATGAAATCACATAATCATATTTTCCAAAACAAATGTATACTATTGCACAGTTGCATAGCAGGTTTAGTGTTAAAAGCATAACAGAAATCGTGTCGCGGCTATTAAATCACAGGATCAACTATCATACGTGTTTGTGTTTCTTCCTGTTGCGTGTTTGCTTTTACATAGACAGCACTTTACAAGTCGCAGAGTGTAATCTAAAGAAACCAGACAGGCATCTACTGGAAATGGAGAATGAGCTTTAGTTTGCACAGAATTAACGTTAGACGATGACATGACGGTCGATTGGGTGCAGACAAATATTTATTATAGGATCTTTTGTATCGTTGGCACGATTCACGGTTTAAGCAGATAGTCACCCAAATATATAACCAATATAAATAGTAAATGTAACTTTACTCTTCAAATTTCTACAGATGTTTTAAGAAAAATTAGCGTCCCAGGCGTTTGCAACATAAATATTAGCTGCGCTATAACTGCACTATAAATATTAGCCTGCTGACGATTCCGAAATTTCGCTGTGTAAAATAGCCTACAATATGCATCAA
This sequence comes from Labeo calbasu, assembly GCA_019740295.1. Classification (NCBI taxonomy): domain Eukaryota; kingdom Metazoa; phylum Chordata; class Actinopteri; order Cypriniformes; family Cyprinidae; genus Labeo; species Labeo calbasu. The sequence continues at coordinate 12,804 of JAHKKF010516978.1, read as the reverse complement.
ATGGTTACTGATATACGTAAATAAATGGCTGTCAGAGCAAGACAAGGCAATGCAACTGAGATGATGTAGGAAAAACAAATAAAACTTAACACTCAGTTGTTCTCTCCTCCGCCATGCTTGAAGTTTAATATCCGCCCCAGTGGCGATTCTGGCTTGGTGCCCCGATGAAATCATACTTTGTCCAGTATCACATCGCCCTCTTTCTCTTTTTACGAAAAGTGACATCCTGATGGTTTCGATCTTTTCATTCTCAGATAATTTCCCCCTTCACATTTACAATTTTTACTTCATGTCACACAGGTTTTTAAGAATCACACAGCATTCTGCCCCCTCACTCAACAGTTCACTAATTTCTAAAAATATTAAGAATAAAATATATATGCGGTTGTAAACTAGAGTTGTATTGTAAAAAAATAAAAGGTCCGAAAATATTTCTAATGATTTAATTTTACTTTTTTGTCGCTTTGAAACGTTCAAAACCCTCAAACTTTAACCTCCTGAGACTATTTTTAAAAAATAAAAGGACGTGAATGAACATGCATAGCCAAAAACAATTGATTTTTTATTTAAAAAATGCCGATACATTTTTAGTTTTCAGGTATTTTTTTTTTTTACCAAACTGTGCATAAAGACGAGTCTCAACAATGTACATTTTATAAAATGGTCATAAACAGGTTTTTTCATTTTATACAATGTATCTATAAACTAATCTAATTTGCTTATTAATGTTTTTTGGGGCAACATGTAAAGAAAAAAGAAGTGTAATAATCAGAGTAATAATTGACAAGATTTTCATAATAATATGTAATATTTCATAGGAATATTGAAATATAATTTCTTTCCCTATTCATTTGTTGTGTCTCCCAAAATGCATATAAACATGCTTTTAGTCCGGGGGTCCTCATATGAGGTCAACGTCCTGTTTCATAACAGAAAGTTATATTTTGATTAAAAACCTCAAAACATTTTCCTGAGATGTTGATTTATGACACACTGTTTAAATATTAGTCAGATTTAAATTAAATTACAAAATATTATCTTATTTCCATAAGATTGTCACTAAATTATTATTAGACATTTTTGAAGACCAAGGAGAGGGAGTGGTAAAACATCTAAACATTTAGTATCTCAGAAAAGCCTTGAATGTGCTCTGTACAGGACATCCAGAGTTAAAACTCTGGCATGTACAATCTCAGAGAAATTCACTAAAATATATTGTCCTCATATGAGGACGCAGGGTTTTAGGAGGTTAAAGTCCCACAATGCTGCGCGTTTCATTTTGACAGTTGAGCTAAAAAATAAAGATGTCCTCTAAAAGTTGAGGTTGATGGTCAGTTTGTGTGTGGAATGTATTTTTTTTGTCGACCTTTTTCCACTTTTGATGTCATTTCTAGCAAGAAATTAGCATTGTAGTAATTAAACATACACCTACCCAGATAGCCCACGTAACATCTGCAAGAGGTCTGTTAAAGGTCTCTTGATCTGGAAAGCATCTGCTGTGTACAGATGTCTGGTAGACGTCTGTAAGATGTCAGTTTTGCATACACTCTAAATCATAAACATCTTAAAGACATCTAATAGACGTCTATTTGACATCTGATAGGAAACGTCCAATAGATGTATTGCAGATGAGCAAACTACGTAAAAAATATGTCTTGCAGATGTAAATGCAGACATCAAATAGACCTCTCCAAGATGTAGATGTGCTGAAAAGGTAGTAATCACATAATGGTTAGAGAAATGGACCTGTAATCTTAAGTTTGTGGGTTTGATTTTGATGGAATGAACGAAGTTCCACAGCAGCTGAGCTGAACAAGTCTTGCAAGGGTAAATAAAGATCTTGTTGTTTGAAAAAGTACAGCGTTTTCTTTACGCAAGAAACACTATGTCTATAAAGGCTCATATTTTATGTATTTGAGGTCTGAGACGTGTGGGACCGGAGAGAGAGGGCTAGCATTTGCCATCTAGTCTATAGCCAATACACTTAATTAGCCTGTGCATACAGTACAGTTTCATCTCAAGATGAGATTTTGGCCAAATGTATTTTACAAAAAAAAAAAAAAAAAAAAAACTGAGAACCCATATAGCTACAACAAACTTTGTAACCTGTTTATAAAACGTAATGTGATGCCGCCGTTTTAATGATGGACAAAATGCGCATTTACACACATTCGCTGGTCAAAAATCCCAGTACTGCATTTGAGTTTGACAAAATGCGACTGAGTGGTCCTCGTCACCTAAATGTATTTCTAAAAACATTCTTCTTTACTTTATGATTGCTGATACACTTAATTTACTGACATTTAAACCATGTTATATGGTCGCATGGTTCATGTTTACACTGTTAATATGCAGGTAATCTCTAGCTAGCTCATTTCTTAATCTAGTATTCAATACTTTCTAAAAAAAAAAAAAACATTACAAAACCAGATCACTTTTTAAGTTTTAGTACATGCCCCTCAAAAGGTGCATGGCCCTGGGTGAAATATTAGGCTAATATCTTAATACTGCTCTTACATATCTTTACCATCTCTTGTCAAAATATTGTGCCCTTTCCTGCTTAGTAAGACCTTCTCTGATGATTTAGCAGCAATTCCACACGTTTTTATGTGGTTTAGACAGCATAAATTAGCAGAACAATGTGTTCAGTAGTAACCATGCAATCCATGCTGTTTACATCTGGTCCAGAGACACAATGGCATGGAGCGGATCATATGCGCGATTCGCGGGAGACCACAAAACCTATCGGAATGCTATACTTTATAGCAATATAAATTATATTGTGACTATCATACACTGTCAAATGCGGCTTTACCGACCTCAACGGCTCTGGCCCAAGCTGTGATAGAAACGAAATGCTATTTGCTATTTAAAAAAGGGGGTTGGGACTGCTTGATATATCCGCCCCCTGTCTTCCTATTTCAGTAGAGATTATGTCAACATATAGAAAAACGCTGCATATTTCAAAGCACTACAGTGGACCTTTAAAGTCACAATGAAACAGAAGTTGCAACAGACATTTTCTTCTGCATTGTGACATACATTCAAGTGTAACAGATTATTGGAAAAGAAAAATATAGGGTGGAGATTTCCAGGGGTAGAGTTTAAATTGACAAATGATTGGAGAAGTTCTGCATATGACAGGGATGTCCAGATCTGTTCCTGGAGGACCACTGTCCTGTGGAGTTTAGCCAGAGATGGTCTTATTATTAATGTTACAAGGGTTCGCTACACTAACGACTCTCCTACTTGCCGGTGGTAAGAAGGCAACAAGGCACTTACGGATTCAGTGTCTGCTGGGAATACAGCCCGAGATACTTTCATCTGATTGCTGACAGCATAGATAATCTGTTGTTGTCACTGGAAGGTCCAGTTATAATGTTTTGGATAAAAAATAAGAAGTCAAATAAAAAAATAAAATAAAATAAATGAAACATGCACAGATTTTAACATTTTAAATCCTCAAGCTTTTATTTTGGCATAATACTGTAAACATCTGCCCACAAAGATGTATTGGAAAATAATTATTCAAGTGTGTAACAGCACATTGCATTCCCAAATGCATCTTAAACTCACAGCAAATGGAACTTGCAGCATTGTGAACCAAATGGCTCTAATACACTGAAAACAGAATAAAAACAATGAGGTTTATCAAAGTGTATTATATATGATGAAAAAAGACTCAAAGAAATGTGTGAGGACTATTTTGTATTATCCTTCTTCCGAACTGGAATTACTCCTCTCATCCTGGCCTTCTCTGCTTTTGTCCAGTCAGCAAAATTATTGATACCGACGCTGAATGAAAGACCGGCTCTGTTCGTAGAGTGCACAAACCTGAGGAAGAGGATGTAAAAAAGAAAGCATGCATATTTCAGACAAGTTCACAGTTTACTACTACTACATTGCAATATTTGTTGTTTTTCCTCACCGTTGAGTATGTACAAAGTAGTTCTCACGCTCCTCATGGTCCTTCTCACTTTTATACTGACGATTAAACTTCTCCTTAAAGGGGCCAAACAGACGGTGGGCGTGGCTAACAGGGGAGGTGCTCACATAGTCTTGAATGGGGTTGGCCAATATTTGATGCTCCTCTGCAGGATCAGGAAACTCTTCACAGGTCATTTCTAAACACATAATACATCAGTGAATGTTTAATTTGGTGATTTGTAAATGTAAAAGAGGCATTTAACCGAATGTTTGTTTTCCAGTTACCAGGTGGTATGAAAATGTCAGACTCAGTCTGAGGGCTGAAGTCACTGTAGTCAATAGTGTATTTGTCATTGTAGGACTCCAAAAGAGTGTTGAAGCCCTCCATCTCAAAGTGGTGTGGGGTGGCTGGAGAATCATTTCCCTCTGGACGTGTGACCCACAGACGATACATGTTCTGCTTATGTCCAACCTGTGTGACTTTTTTCCAGACCTCACACAGAACGCCAGTGTGATTTTCCATCTTCTCAAACTGCAACAGAAGAAAGTCATTTAGGTTTGAACAACAGGATTTCATGACATTTTCATTTCTAAGTGAACTTGGCCATTTAGTAGTACATACTTCAAAGCCCTGCAGATCAGGCAGTGCTGCCTGTGGATGTATTGGATCCTCCTTGGTACCTTTAAGCTGGAAACACTTAATAATTCGGAGGACTGGTGTGATCTTGTAAATGGCACCATGATCCAAGTCATCTCCAATCAGAAAAGTACGCACTGTGCCTGTATAGAGAGCATCAATGCAATCGAATTACATACATAATCTATTTTGAATTTAATACTGTGTGATTGTATCATGAGAAGATTACTGACCATTGTGATAGTCGATTCGACTTCTGTTCCCCTCAAGGTCGTACCAAGCTTCAAACAGTTCTTTTATCTCAGAATGAGGCAGAGAGAGCTCACCTACACAAAAGATGGATATGTAACTTTAAAATAAGTACCTTACCTTGATGTACTGTGTAATTAGACAAAAAAAGTACCTTTGACATGATACATCTTTCCAAAATCAGGAACTGTTCTGCCACCAATTGGAATGGCATCTGAGGAAAATCAAGGAAATCAAACAACTTTAATCAGCTTCTTTTAACTAAAACATGTCTGCATGTCATCAGCCTGTTGTATGTTTTATCTTTTACACAGACAGCACTTTACCTGCAGCACACACCAGCAGCACAAACCCAGCTAGAAGAAGCCACATAGTGTAATCTAAAGAAACCAGACAGACATCCACCAGAGATATTAATAAGCTTTCGTCCGTCTGACAGAAAGTCCCAAAACAAAACAAGAAAATCAAGAAGAGGTCATTAGTGTTTGCACCAGTGACCAAATGTGGATAACAGAAGTTCGTAATAAATACACACAAAAAAAGGAGGGACTAAATTAAAGTCATATGAAAAGAGGGTCCAATGGGGGATGGACAAATATTTATTGAACCTGGACAAGGTCTATATTTGACTCCTTTCAGTAGAGATTTCAGGAGTGTTCGTTGTGGGACCCCTGTAATCAGTCCATCATTCACCCTGCTTGCGACACCCCTGAGCAAACACACTGCAATATCTGCATTAATGGTTGAAATATGCAAAAAGCCATTAGCTTTTAATAAGTTATTAACTTATGATAAATAAATGAACTTTAAACTACTGGAATAAATTCAGAGAATGAAGTGTTTGTTCAAGAAGCATCAAATGGTTATCTATAAATGTAAATATACTGATTGTAAAGGCTTGAGACATCTGAGTGGAAATTATTTTATGTTAGAAGAAATGATGAAGAGTGAAAGGAGACAATGTGTAAAAACACAAGTAAAAAGTTCACTGGGCAAGCACTTGTAGTTACCTGATGTTTAAGCATCAGCTGATCCAGACAAAAAAATATATATATTTATATTTGATTATTGCTAAAAACTGATAAAACTGTGGTATTGTTAAAAAGTATGGCCTGCGCTTTAATTTATTTTACATTTTTAGACTGATCTTACCTCATAAATATTTGAGTATGGCAGGACACGGCAGGTCTATTCAACTATATTTAAGCATTATAGTGCAGTAATTTCACACTCAGTTTTTTCATTTAAATATTGTGTTTATTTCATTTTTCAAAATCACAAGCTGTGTACAGTGTTTAAAACCCTTTTGTTGTCATTTGTTAGTTTAACAACAGTCCAGAATAAATTTTCAATGGGTGTGAGTGCTTGCCTGTCACAAGTTCTGCAAGTAAACAGAAAAAATATTCAAATATTAAAAATACCTTTTTAGTAAGTTTATTTTGATTGTATTTTTTGTTTAATTTACACATATGGCTGTACAACTAGACCAAAAAATCATATTGCGATAATTTTGTCATATATTGTTTGCGATTTGAACTGCAATGTGACATTTAATCTCATATGTGACCCTGCCTGGAATCAGTTTTGGACAATATTTGGCTGAGATACAACTATTTGAAAATCTGTAATCTGAGGGTGCAAAAACATCTAAATATTGAGAAAACTGCCTTTAAAGTTTTCCAAATAAAGTTCTAGCAATGCATATTACTGATCAAACATTACGTTCTGATATATTTACGGTAGGAAATTTACAAAATAGCTTCATGGAACATGATCTTTACCTAAAACTAAATGTTTTTGACCAACTTTTTCCACTCTTGCTGTCATTTCTAGCAAGAAATTAGCAGTCTGGTAATTAAATATTTACTTAGTTATCACCAAAGCTCACTCTATTTTGTTGTAAATCATTACACTTCATGCACAAAAGCTGCCTGCAAAGTCATTGCCTGTTGGAGCAGCAAGACAACAAATCCGCTGACTAAGCTTTTGGACGCAGCCAAAAGTCTTCAGACTCACTAGAAACTATCAGGAAAGTTCAATGAAGCAGGACATTGGCCCTCCAGGAGCAGGACTGGACAACCAGAGAGAAGTTGTTTTCACAGGAAGGTCAATTTTTAATGTTTTGGTTAAAAATAAAGCAGTCAAATTAAAAAAAAAAAAAAGAGACAAGAACAAGAAACATGCACAGATTTGAACATTTTAAGCTGTTATTTTGGCATAATGCTGGTGCTGTAAACGTCTGCCCACGAAAATTGTTGGAAAATAATTATTCAATTGTATAACAGTGAGCCCAGCAATATTTAGCTTATTGTTCACAATAATTCTTTTGTTTTGATTAGGCTATGTCTGTGTTGTTTTTGGCCTAAATGTGTGACATGTTCTTGTAATAATGAATGTCCAACTTGGAGGTACGAGACTTTACGGTCCTATATCACATACATTTTCACAACTTACACATGAACTGTTTTATTCTTACACACTTACATGCTTTCATCAAAGTTGTCCTAAAACCAAAACAATACCTGTTCTTGTCTTAGGAGAACTTTGATTAGCTTTTTTTGATCCACTTCAAATGTTGACTATTATATATGACAATAGGGAAGAAAAGATGATTTCAACTTCTGGTTTATGCCAGTTTTAAGAAAATGTATTCTTTTTTCCCCTGTTACATTTGCATGACAAACTCTAGCAAGAAACGTTTGATCTGACATGAGATTCAACAGAAATGTCTGAGGACTATTTTTTAGCATCCCTGGGAAATGGACGTCCTCCTCTCAACTTGGCCAGCTCTTCTTTTGTCCAATCAGCAAAGTCATTGATACCGACGCTGTATGAAAGACCGGCTCTGTTTGTAGAGTGCACAAACCTGAGGAGGAATAGGATGTACTTTTATTCTGACGATTAAACTTCTCCTTAAAGGGTCTAAGGGTCCAGACGGTGGGCGTAGCTAACAGGGGAGGTGCTCACATAGCCTTGAATGGGATTGGCCAATATTTGATGCTTCTCAACAGGACCAGGAAACTTCTCATAGGTCATTCCTAAACACATAATACCTCAGTGAATGTTTGATTTGGTGATCTGTAATTGTAAACGAGGCAGACAGTGCATTTCACTGAATGTTTGTCTTTCAGTTACCTAAAGGTGGTATGAAAATGTCAGACTCAGTTTGAGGGCTGATGTCACTGTAGTCAATAGTGTATTTGTCATTGAAGCCCTCCATCTCAAAGCGGTGTGGGGTGGCTAGGGAATCATTTCCCTCTGGACGTGTGACCCACAGACGATACGTGTTCTTCTTAAGGCCAGCCTGTGTGACTTTTTTCCAGACCTCACACAGAACACCTGTATGATTCTCCATCTTCTCAAACTGCAACAGAAGAAAGTCATTTAGGTTTGAACAACATGATTTCATGACATTTTCATTTCTAAGTGAACTAGGCCATTTAGTAGTACATACTTCAAAGCCCTGCAGATCAGGCAGTGCTGCCTGTGGACGTATTGGATCCTCCTTGGTACGCACTGTGCCTGTATATAGAGCATCAATGATGAGAAATTACATACATAATCTATTTTGAATTTAATACTGTGTGATTTTATCATGAGAAGATTCCTGACCATTGTGATAGTCGATTCAACTTCTGTTCCCCTTATGGTCGTACCAAACTTCAAACGGTTCTTTTATCTCAAACTGAGGCAGAGAGATCTCACCTACACAAAAGAGGGATATGTAACCTTAAAATGAAGTCTACAGTACTAGGATGTACAGTGTAATTAGACAAAAATGTACCTTTGACATGATACATCTTTCCAAAATCAGGAACTGATTTGGCATCTGCCACTGGTGCGGCATCTGAGGAAGAAAACAGAGAAATCTCATTTAATCTTTTTAACTAAACCACATAGTCAAATATACTTCTGCATGTCATCAGCCTGTTGTATGTTTTATTTTTTACATAGACAGCACTTTACCTGCAGCACACACCAACAGCACGAACCCAGCTAGAAGAAACCACATAGTGTAATCTAAAGAAACCAGACGGACATCCACCGAAGATGAAATACGCATAATAAGCTTTTGTCTGTCTGACAAAAAAGTCCCAAAACAAAACAAGAAAATCAAGAAGAGGTTTATCTTTTATGTTAGTGTTTGCACCAGCGACCAAACCTGGATAACAGATAATAAATACACACAAAGGGAGGGACTTATTTAACGTCATATGTCATTAGGGGTTCATTGTGGGGGTTGACCAATATTTATTGAACCAGGACAAGGTCTATATTTGATTCCTCTCAGTAGAGATTGCAGGGGTGATCATTGTGGGATACTTGCAATCAGTCCATCTTTCCCAATAGGGTCTGGCTGCAGACATGCACTTGCATTTTCAGACTTGCACTCTCGGACAACTGCACTTCCGCAAGTGACGTCACTTGCAGTCTGTTTTATTTTATTTTATTTCATTATTTTTTTTTTAATTGAATCTCCCAACATTTTACAACAGTAGCCAGGTGGTGAAGACAAGAAAAAAGAAACTAAATTACAATGTCACTTGCAATCGCCACTTGCACTCTCTGCTACAAGAAACGTCACTTGCAATCCACACAAATCGTGCGTGTTGTCAATAGAGACAAGACCCTGTGGTGGTTAAACGATTAAAACTAAATTAATAGCATAACGTACAGGGTTGTGCAAGTCATCTGTAGGAGATAAAGACAAGACCCGCAAATCCATGGCCACAGAACAGCAGAATATGAACGCAATGCGCAGTCTCGTTAAGCATTTAACCATTAAATCGTTAAGCAGAAAACCACTAAAACTTAATATGGTTTAAAGTATTAAGTTAGTGCTATTAAAAGATCAAATTCGATATACAGTTTTATAATATAATGTATATGTAGGCTATGTAGTGTTTTCCTCCGCAAAACGTGGCATAATGTGGCATAACGGATTAAGATGATAAAGACTAAACTCAATATGCTCCTATTCATTATTAAAACAACTACAGACAAGCAGGTGAGCCCAGAATAAACATAACATTGCGTATATTTGCGTTTTCCCATATGAAATAATCTCTACAGCCCTGTTATATCATTGTGTTTTATTTATATTGATTTTCTACGGGACGAAAACATCTATTTAATGCATTGCGTTTGGGTTCGTCTGCTTGCCTATACAGAGTTGGTCCTTTTAATATCATTTAATGCATTTCTTATTGCGTGTTCATATCTGCTGGTATATCGTTTGTCAACTGTAAGGTTTATACTGAATTTGGTCTTTATCATCTTAGTCTGTTTTGCCACATTAAGCGTTTGCTGGGCAAGTATAAAAGTTTGCGCATTGTGTTCATGGCCATATGCTTGCCTTGAAGTACATTAAATTAATAAACTATATAACAAATTTGCTGTATTAGTCTCTCGCTTAACGAGAGACTTTGTGCATTGCGTTCATATTGTAATATTCTGTGGCCACGGGTCTTGTCTCGCAGGTAGCAGAGAGTGCAAGTGGCGATTGCGAGTGACATTGTAATTTAGTTTCTTTTTTCTTGTCTTCACCACCTGGCTACTGTTGTAAAATGTT
>JAHKKF010516976.1:0-22423 GCA_019740295.1 Labeo calbasu | reverse complement strand
CTGGTAGGGGAACTGAATAAAAGCCATTGCAAATATACTAGAAAAAGCTAAACAATTTCATCACTTTGGAAAATACTAAAACATTCAGTACTCAAATAATGAAATATTGCTATCCATCCATCTATCTGGCTGAAGAACAATGGCATGTAACACACTTGTCTCACTCCCTCTCCGGAGGATGTAAGGTGCTTTCAAAACTTTAGTCCTCTAGTTCAGGACACTGCAGTGAACACAGCACAGCATTATTCCCAGAAGGTCAGACCACTATACAATGTGATTTCTGCTCTTGTGGGGGTGGGGTGTGGGAAAGTGAGAGTTATAGAGTGGCGAGGCTTGCCCTCTGCTTGCCCACCACAGCATGGCTGTCAATCAAACACTCCAGGCTCAGAGCTCATCATTTATCAGGGACACTGATAGACAAGCGCTAAGTGACGTCAAAATCCTCACAAGAATATCCACACTTATACAAATGTTTCATTTTTCCTGTCACTTTGCATATACAAGAACTCTGTTAGACTGTATTTACACTAGGCTACACAGTCAAACAGCTGGCTCTCTCAAAAGATGATGATGGATACCCCATTCATGTCTGCTGCAGGAAAAACACACATACTACTAAGTCTAGAACAAAGAACGCAGAAACGCACATGCAAGCAACATGCATTAATGTATAACCTCATCAAAGCTGCAATAGAGTCGCAAAACATGCTAATTAAATTGGCAAATGGCTAATGCTACATCTTTATGAGTATCTTAAAATGCTAATTTAAAAAATGCAGAGACAAAGTTCCTTTTGAGCTTCAGACTATAGCTTTACATTACACCTCTGGCTTCTTCTGGAGGAAGAAATACAAGCCAATTAAAACAGCCCCTGAATACTGGACAGCAGCAATTAAATAACTGTCCCAGAATGCCTCATTTTCTTTTCACAACCCCCACTTTCTCTCTCCTCATCACTCTCTTGATTTCTTCAACTCTCTGCTCCATCTGTCATTTGACTCATTTATCTTCACCTTCCTCTTAATTGGGTTTGTGTGAGTGCATGTTTTATCTCCCAGCAGCTTCAAGGGCGATTTAAGGGGCATTTGGCTCGGAAATCACAAGCTCAACTAGTACACGTGTGGATACAAACAGCGCTGTTTGTGCACATCCCAGAATCTCATTTAGTGCACTGAGCCAAACACGAGCACAAACATACTCACATTATGCGATAACAGATCGGAACTGATAGCGCAACAGACCAGTGACCTTTACAACACAATCTGACTAAAATCAGGCAAAGCCATTAAAATGTGACATTAATGTTGCCGCTTTCATACTGTAAAAATAATGGGCTTCATTCAGGAAACATATAGACAGGATGAACGATAGATAGAATGAGAGATAGAACAATCAAATAAACAAATGAATGATAAAATTTGCAATCGACAAAATGACACTTAGGCAGAACAACCAAAAAAAAAAAAAAAAAAAAGGCAAACAAATGTTTTTCCAGTGTTGGATGAACTATACTTTTAATAACAGAAGTATGGTAACTATCAATTTACAACACTGTATTATATTATACAGGCCCATTTTTAATACTAGACATCCCTGGCAGGGTTTAAAAGAGCCTAATGCCTAAAGCAACACAGAATACACCTGGGGCACAGACTGGGTTAATGGCTAAGAAACTTATCATCTCATGACAAAGAGGCAGATAAGCTCCCGCTCTCACGCTATGAGCGTGCAAAATAAATTAAAACCAGTCCACTAATAGCCCGCCTGCTTTGAGCTGATGACACTGCTACTTCAGTGATCAGAGAACAGCAAACTGCATAACACAGCCCACAAACATTTTATGTCTTTACCAGCCTACTCCAGTTGTCACCATAAAGACACAAAAGAAAGGAAAGCTTGTATGCTTTGTAAAAAAAAGACACGGAAAGAGGCATGTACACTGCAGTGGTTTGAAACAAAGCAAGCTGCACTTCTCCAGCAGAGCATCATTCAAGCTAAGCACACTCTAAAAAGGGTCCTGATTGGTTACACTACTTAATCATGCTGCTCCGTAAATGATGCATAACTAATTCAGAAATGGCATCAGAACCTTCATCACTCTGCACAGGACAAATGGGCAGCCAGAAAAGTGATTTTCCACTCCAGATCTCTCAATATAATATCATGCATTCTACTGACACTATCTTTAAGTCTACGTATTATAAAGTATGAGCCTTTGGGTCTATTGTGAGTTTTTTTAATTTAATTTTATTTATTTTTGAGTTTGTTTGTTGTTGTTTTTTTGAGATATGGAAGCCTGTTTCCACCACTATAATAAATAAAAAAAATTGTAAATACAACTTATCTCACAGTTCTGACTTTTTTCTTGCAATTGTGAGTTTACATCCCACAATTCTGACTTTTTTTCTCAGAATTGAGATAAAAACTCACAATTTCAAGAAAAAACTCAGAATTGCGAGATTTAAACGTTTAATTCCGAGAAAGTCAGAACTGTGAGAGATAAACTCCTAATTATGACTTTTTTCAGAATTGAGAGTTTAAATTGCAGTTGTGACGTTTTCCCTGCAAATTTTGAGTTTATATCTCACAATTTTGATTTCATAACACACAATTGTTATTAGTCAGTATTTTGAGACATAAACTTGTTATTCTGAGAAAATATCAGTCTTTTTTCCCCCTCAGAACTGGAGCTTATAACTCGTAATTGCGAGTTAATATCTCACAATTCTAAGAAAAAAAGTTAAATTGAATCAACAAATAAGAATTGCATGAAAAAAACTTGCAATTCTGACTTTTTCTCAGAATTGTGAGATATAAACTCACAATTGCGAGCAAAAATGTAAAAATTACGAGATTTAAACTCACAAACCACCCCCCCGTCATTTCAAGTTTATATCTCACAATTCTGAGAATTGTGGAAAAAAGGAATTGCATGATATAAAGATGTAAAGATGTGAGATGTAAACTCGCAATTGCAAGGAAAAAAAAAAAAAAAGAGTCCAAATTCCAAGATAAAAACTCGCTATTCATTATTCACTGGTGAAAACTGGCTTTCATATTCAAATCGAAGTATAAATCTTAATAATACGTACCAAATCGCACATCTTTTGGACTGAAATTAGGCCAACTGAAGGTTTCACTGATTAGATCCTTTTACAATAGTGTACAAACCAAATTTGCGTATTTGTTGAATTACCAAGAAACAGAAGTGCAGAATCTCAATAACTATTTTTTAAAGTTGACTTTGAATCCAGGATTTCTTTTGTGCTCTTAGGTTCAATTAAAACAAACTCTGGAGCAATTTCTCTGTTAGTGCGGTTCATTTAAATAAGTGTGAACGCTGCTTAACCTTGGTGTGCCCCAAACAAGAGGGCCCAGACTGCTAAAAAGATGGGTCTCGGTCCACTTTCTAAATGAACTCTGGTGCGGTTTGAATTAAATATGAATGCAACACAGACCAAATACTTCTAAACGAACAAAAAACAGGATATAATGACAAGATGTGACACTATGCGACATGATATTGTTTTGTATCCAAAACAAAATGAGCACAGGGAAAAAGTGGAGCAACAAGGAGGTAAAGTGCCTTTTATGAGCTCTTCGTGAGTTCCCAGGTGGTGAAAATAAAATCAAATGTACACACAATGAGCGCACTTAGTGCAGTAGACGGCATTAGGTGTATTCAACTTAAATCGGCGCTGAGCAGACTGAACGTAAGCGTCGCTTCAAGTTGAACACACCTGTAGTTTGGGGTGTTCGGTGAATTCAGTCACGAAATATATGTCATTCAACTCGACCAATCAGGTTGTAAACGTATCACTACGCTTTTAGGTTCTGGGTCTTTAGGTTCACTGTCAAAAACGCCAGTGTGAACACTAAGCGGACCAGGACCAAATGTCGTATTTTTTCTTTTTGGTCCGGACCAAATGAACCCAAATGACCAGAACAACAAGTGTGAATGCACCCTTAGACTTACAAACCCCAATGTATGTTAACACACTTGCTATTTTTAAATTACACTCTTTTATACAATTCAGTCCCAAGTAGAAAGTTCAAGATTCATGTACTGCATTACTGGATGCCTGAGAAAACTTCAGTGAAGTTTAGATTCAGTAAGTTAGTTCAACTACCTTGCTAATACGCTTCTCGTGTCTCTGTGGGTGAGTTGTGTGTGTCTGATTGAGCGCATGCAGAATCAGCAATATTAAAAATACCCTCTTAATGAAATATATCGATGTGCACAGTCTTCTAGAGCGATCAATGCTAATAATTGATCCAATTACTATGACGGGCGGGATTCAGTGACACAAAGTAAATATCCGTGCAACACAGTGTCCTGTGAGAGTACAGTAATACAAACTGATTTAATTGACATTCGGCTCAGTCAATTCTACATCTGCCTTTCTTCCTACCAACAAAACAAACAATGGCAGCACTACAGTTCAACCAATAACATCAAAAATAAACAAGGAGAGAAAGAACACAACATGCATTTCCAGAGTAAATAGTGTAATACATCAAACACTTTCCTATTCGGTCTTCTTTACAATTAAGTAAAGAGTAGCTTGATGTGGACATCTTATCAAAGGCTATGAATTTATGACTGGATATCACAATTGAACCAGCCATTGTTCTACTCTATTCTCTGTATACTGTAAGTAATGTTGTCCTCAATGTCTCAGAGCCATTCAGCTCTGCAACAGGCATCCCACGAGACAGCACAAGTCGGAGGCTGTAATAACTTCCATTGTCTTACGTTCGGTTCAGCTTAAATAATTAATGGCCTGCGCAAGAAGATGGACATCACCACCTCCTCGTGCCTGTCTGGAGGGAGGGAGCGTCGGGCGGCTTGAGGAGCAGTTTGGATGTATTTAAGAGGATTACCACTAATGAGATGAATATCACTAAAGAGATAAAGCTTGATTAATATTGGGCCCGAATGGGAAGTGTTTTTGAGAGCTTTGAAAGACAAGTAAGAGGAAAACAATATATGCAAACGCACATCTGCAAATCTCTTAACCCCTTTTTCTGATTGGCAGGTGTTTAAGGTATTAATGAGCAAAAACAACATAACGGAGCCTCACAAATGCCATGGCTTTGCTATAACTCAATAGAGACCACACATATTAAAACCGACAGGACGTTTCGTGTTGATATGCCACTGCCAGTTTATGGCACAGTCCAGATGTTTGTAAAGGTTAATAGAGACTCTCCATGCATTCACTACACATTAATGTATGTATGTGGTAGAGATACCTGAGGGCAAGCTGTAGGCTATTGAACCGTGGAGCTTATCAAAGCATGGAAGAAAAGGGTGGAGGGATGAGGAGGTTGTTTGAGGCCAGAGGGGAGAAGGAGTGAGGATGGAGAGATGCGTGGCAGGTGAGCTACACAGAGAGGTTTTAAAAGGGCTCACGCCACACATCTAAACGCTGATGTCAGTAGAAACTGGGCTCGCAGCTCTGTTGGTGGGCCATAAGTATTTAAAGCCTCTCAAGACTTACCAGCACATTGATAAAACGGTATCCCTATACTGTCTTATTTCTTAAGATGACATGAGCACCTGTTTCAAAAAAGGGTTAGAACCAAGCCCACAAAAAAAGAAAAAAATCAGAAGAACAATTGTGTGGAATCGATATGAATGAACACAAAAAGAGCTGAAAATATTAAAAGGCTTTATTTAATTATAAATGATCAGAAACCGTCAAAATACATTACTGTTCAAAAGTTTGTGGTTGGTAAGATGTTTTTGACAGAAATATCATGTTCACCAAGGCTGAATTTATTTATGAAATTAGGTAAAATTGTAAAATATCCTAACAATTTAAAATACGTCTTTTATTTGTAAAACTTGATGGTAAAACGTATTTTTAGTAGCCATTACTCCATTTTTCAGTGTCACATAAGCTTTCAGCAATCATTCTAAAATTTCAGAAGAACAGCAATTATTTGAAATAGAAATCTTTTGCAACACTGTAAATTTATTTACGGCCATTTATGATTAATTAAATGCATCCTTAAAAATTTTGAAAAAAAAAAAAGTAATAAAATTTACAGTGGTTAAGTCTGTGTATGGAAGCTCATTTCTGCCAATGAATAAAGATAAATAAATTAATTAATTAAAAAAAAAGGTTATTTGTGACTTTTTAATCTCGCAATTCTGATTTTTTTTTTGAGAGAATTGCAAAATATAAACTCGCAACTGAGAGTTATAAAGAAAAAAGACTGATATGTTCTCAGAATTGAGTTTATATTTCACAATTCTGACTTAATAGCTCGTAATTGCGAGTTTATATCATGCAATTCTAAGAAATAAGTCTGATTTGCGAGTTTAAAAGTAACTTTTGAGAATTGTGACCTCATTTCTTCAAATTGTGAATATCTCACAATTCTGATTTAATAACACACAATTGCAAAAAGTTTATATCATGCAATTCTAACTTTATTTCTCCGAATTGTGAGAATTACGTGTTTATGTCTCACAATTATGACTTCTAACTTCTCAGAATTCTGAGGTTATTTCTCTGATTTGCGAGTTTGTCTCTTCTAACGAGTTCTAACTTTATAACTTTATAAGTTTACATCATGCAATTCTGAGAAAAGTCAATTTGCGATTTTATATCTCACAATTCTAACTTTATTTGTCAGAAATGCGAGTTTATGTCTTAAAATTCTGACTATAACTCGCAAAAAAGTTTATATCACGCAATTATAACTTTATTTCTCAGATTTGTGAGTTCACAATTCTGACTTTAACACGCAATTGCAAGTTTACATCATGCAATTCTAAGAAAAGAGTCAGATTTGCAAGTTTCTGTCTCTCAAATCTGATTTTATGACTCGCAATTGAGTGTTTATATCACGCAGTTCTAACTTTATTTCTCAGAATCACTTATTTCATTATAACCGGATCCAATCTGGAAAAGAATGTCAGAGACAGAAAGAAAAAAATACAATTCTGCTCAACAATAACCAGAATGAGGAACATTTTTATTTTGAAACCTATTTAAAATGAATGTAATCTAATATAATAAGAGAATAATTCAGAATTCTAAGAATTCTGTGCTCTCCGAGCAAAATGAATGATGGCCATTCGAAATCCACAGAGCTTTTCTTCAGAATTCCAAGGGCACATATTCCATGCAACTAAAGACGGTAGACAGATGTAGTTTAATCACAGTACTAAGAGAACAGCTGTTTTTGTAATACGACAAAATGAATTGCGCTTCTAATCAATAGTGTCCTTGGATGTGATATAATATGAATGTGGATGTGCTACAATGAATCCAGAAAGGTGAAAGAGGAATATCAATAATGTTAAAAGATATAAGAGGATTGATTGAATAGCCCCTGCGAGACTGAATGAAGGTTGAGATTATGAAGCGTGCGTGCCAAAGGTATATTGAGTATATGAGGCATTGTATAAGCTTGTGTGCAACATCAGAAGGTAAGGAGTAACACACAGGGTAGAGCTTTATTTAAAAGTAAACCTATGGCCAAATTCAAGAATATACACATTAAAGACTTAATGATAAAGGAAATAAAAATCAATCATTTTTATCAGGTTGAAAGAGAAACTACCATCTAATATGTGTGCAACAGTTTCATCTCTGTATCTTCAGAAGAATCCAACCTGTTCCACATACAGAAACCAAGTTCTTGATTTCCATAAATAGAACTCTTTCCTATCCATTAACAATGACAAATCCATACAGAGTAGACATCTTGGAAGATCCGGGAGCTTCAAAGCACAAAAAGGCATGATATCCTGCTGGGAGTGTGATGGAAGCGAAAAAGAGCAAAGGCATGACAGGAACGTAACATATTCTGCAGAAAACTTACCTAACAGGCCCGAGGCTTGCCTTCGTTTAATAGCCGAGTTTCCAGACACTTTGAAAACAACAATCACCTGTCATCTATGAAGATGTGAGAGACTTTTTTCTTTGCAGCACACACGTCCTCATTCAGAGCAAGTTCAGATGGATGGATGAATGGATGACAGTGACAGGAAATGTAACAGTTTAGTTAAGTGTTAGATTCTTTCCTCTGAAGAGCGTTGGGAGGGCTGGGAATGTGGGGGTGAAAAAGAGGGTAACCACCAGACAAAGGGGGAATGATACAGAGTTTCTTTATCACTGTTCTTTTCTTCAGCAGGGAGACTATAATTGGCAATTAAAATAACAAACCGCAGTGCGAGTCTTTCCTGCGAAAATGGGCTCACTCAACTAAGTAGGAACCACCTAAGGAACGACTCGGTTATGGCAGCTATCTCCTACATGCAGGACTGTAACAATTTCCCACAGGTCACTGCATGGACTGGATAGTATACTGAGTTAAATATATTTTACTATATGGAATTCATTTCTTTGCAGCACCAATTATGGTGCAGGGAAGAATGAAATAAAGAGGAAGAAGCAGCACTGTGTTTAAATCTGAAATTAGGAAATGGGAACAAATTGACTTTGATTGCAAGAGTGAAAATGTTATTTTTCAACGCTGGCAACCAGTTATTAAGATTATTTCAGATTTAAGTTCAAATTCAGAATTACACCACTGTTGCCCGAATTCTTTAATTGCAAGTAGCTTCACCTGGTCTGTACCAGATTCAGGGTTTATGTTTTTGCCCATACAGTAGAAGTCAATGGGGTCCAAAATAGAGGATGGCTTATATGTCTTTTTTACAGATTAAGATGTGTGAATCTCTTTCATATGCATTGTAATTAGGGCTGTCATGATTCCCTGATTCAATCAGAGTAATTTATTTGAAAAAACCTCGACTACTTTTCCCCTTGTCGAGTAACCGGCAAAATACCGTAAGCGTCAGAGCGGCTCCATTCACAGTAAATGCTGCTCCACACAAACAGTTATCATTTACACGTGTGGTCTCAAACTCCATCTCTGCATATTGCTTTGAGTTTGGGGTTATTATGATGCTCATCTGGGAACGCAGCGTGCACCATTTCATCAGATTTATAAAGGTAAATCATTTATAAATCTACGCCAAAACCTGTGGAAAATACGTCAATATCTTTGTAAATATGCTAACTGTTCATTGCCGTTTCAAAATAAATCTCAAACCCCCATTCTGAGTTTACACGTTTTGATGTCCACATATTCAAGAAATTACAGTGGCTGTAACATTTCTGTCATAAAGAAATGGCCAAATATTAAAGATTAAGTGGACATTTGAATAAAATGTTGTTTAGTCAATATTAAACAAGGATTAGATTACGCAGTAAAGTGTAAAAACAATCGCCAGGTCAATGGCGCCCTTTGCAGTCATTTGTTGTAATGTGTAATTAGCTCTGTTTTTTTATAATACATTATGTTTTTTAACAATGTTGTTCAATAAAACCACATGATTACTTGCTTTTGATACTTTGCTTGAATTAATTATTATTGCCTCGTTGCTATTATATATGTATTTTATGTCATTTTAAAGGCTGTTGTTCGCTTAGGTCCATTTTAGTATCACAAAAAAGTAATCTTAATTATCCGATTACTCGATTAATTGTCAGAATAATCAACCAATTACTCGATTACCAATATCAAATACCAAAATAATAATTTGTGACAGCCCTCATTTTCACTGATTTTTAATTATAAAATTAATAATAATAATTATACTCACTTTTTATTTAATTCTAATCAGATACTATTTGGTAACTTGAACATACTATTTCTGCTCAAAACAAAAATTAATCTAGTAGATTCTGAGAATTCTGTAAATTCTGAGAATTTATGATATTGTAAATAACTACATATTTGAAAAATCCCAAACTATCTCCAGTTTTAGAATTTAGGTGTCTTGGTGAAACTTTGAAAATCTTGCTACTTCTTTGTGGCATTTCTCTATGCCTATGAGTGTTTGATGTAAGCACAGTGTAAACTTTAATTAAGCTTAAATTTACATTTAGCTACTTTTTTTTCTCAATCTGCTCCTATTTCAATAATAAAGGAAAAAACCATCCCTCCTGTGAGCCTGCCGTCTTCCAATTTTAACTAAAACCCTAATCATTCCCCATGCCAGCGGCTTAACGCTCTGTCTCTCCCACACTTCCCCCATCTCAGATCTCTACCACTCAACGCCGCCTCATCATGCCCCATTTCTACCAAAGAGAGAAAGAAAGAGAAACCTTCACACCATCCCACAGAGGAAGGAGGGAAGGCTCTGGTACTGAATGCTGTTTGATCTTTATCCGTGGTGCTGCAGATCTATTTTGGGATGCGCCTAAGCTAAAATGATGATTTCCTGTACTTCAAATGCTTCAGCAAAGATAGAAGAGAGAAGGGAGTGGGGAAACAGGGTAAATATGAAGAAAGTACAAACCTCAAAGAAATTCATGTATTTTACACCTGGAGGTGTCTGTTCAATAAAAGTAACTGTGTCACAATATGAATGCTGAATTATGGTCTTTTAACACTAGACTGTGTCTTTATTTCAGCATGGATATTAACAGATTACAACATTCACACTGCTTGTGTAAGCAGGAAGGTACCGTGTAGCTGTGAGTTTGCTACTGAGGCTTTTTCTGCCAAACATGTGCTAAATTCACACTTCTCTTCACACTATAATTACCTATCAATCTTTTGCAACATCAGCTGTAATGAAGCAACATAACAATGCAGGGGTTTTCAAACAATAAAACATAACAAAATAATGTTATTTTCAAACATTGATTTTGCAAATTAGATGTTTTTCACAAAACTGTTTGAACATCATCCATGATGCATAAGTGCACAAAAAAGCATTGTAATTAAATAGAAAGCAGAATGCAAAATTAACATCAAATTCAGTGAATGTAAAAAAATGATTATGCTAAACATATTTCATTAATATCAATTAATTAATTCACACATTAACACTGACAGCACTCAGTTTTTCTCTTAAATTTTCCACGGTGCCCAGTTTGAAAACCCCTGACATAATGGGCCAAATTACTCAATTACTCACTAATTTTTTTTTACTTCATAAATTCATAATTCTGACTTAAAAGCATTTAAGCAGTTTATAGCTACAGTTTGGAGTCTGGTTTCTGTTATATGAAAATTGCAGTTAAGGTCAAAAGTTTACATACACCTTGCAGAATTTGCAGAATGTGAATTATTTTACTAAAATAAGAGGGATCATACAAAATGCATGTTATTGTTATTATTTATTTTTTTTATTTAGTACTTATAAGATTATGAATTATAAGATATTTCACATAAAAGGTGTTTACATATAAGAAAATAATTAATTTTATAAAAATGACCCCATTCAAAATTTTACATGATTTTTACATTTTTGACTTGATTCTCAATACTGTTGTTACCTGAATTATTTATTTATTTTCTGTTTAGTGATAGTTCTTTATGAGTCCTTTGTTTGTCCTGATTCTGAACAGTTAAACTGCCCGCTGTTCTTCAGAAAAATCTTTCCGGTCATACAAATTATTTGGTTTTTCAGCATTTTTGTGTATTTGAACCCTTTCCAACAATGACTGTATGATTTTGAGATTCATCTTTTCACACTGAGGACAACTGAGGAACTCATATGCAACTATTACAGAAGGTTCAACCGCTCACTGATGCTTCAGAAGGAAAAACAATGCATTAGGAGCCAGGGGTGTAAACTTTTGAACAGAATGAAGATGTGTATTTTTCTTATTTTGCCTAAATATCACACCTTTTCATTTAGTACTGCCCTTTAGAAGCTACAGAAGATGCTTACGGGGCACATTTTTATAAATTCAACTATTATTTTCTCTTGTGGACTATATGTAAATGTCTTTTAAGTGAAATATCTTATATATGATGGTAAAATAATTAACATTTTGCAGATTCTGCAAGGTGTATGTAAACTTTTGACCTCAGCTGTAACTACAATCTAAATGGAAATGTGGTCCTTAGGCAAATTTCATTTTACACAACAGGCAAGTTTGTATTCTTAAAGTCCTCTTCCCAATAAACATAATTCTGTCCGTCATGAAGCCTCTTTACTGCAAATGCGTGTACTCGACAAACCTTCAAATAAGTAACGAGCAAACAAAATGAACGTAACCTTAAAAGCATTAACGAGCATGTTAAGGAGAACAAAAAATTGAAAATAAGAGCGAAATGGTGGCTGTGGTAAAAAGAAGAGCAGAAACAATAAATTATTGCAAGAGGAAAATGTCCCAGGGCCGTTAAATCAAAGAGAAAGCGAAGAGGAGAAGGAGGCCTGTGGAAGGAGACACATGGGTTGGGAAATGTGTTGTGACAGTAATCAGCAGCTCCTGATCCAAGAGCTCTGCTTGAAAAGGAGAAAGCAGGTAAAACAAAAAGCGAGTATGCAGTCGCTCCCATGTGGCTACATTTTTGCTACTGCAGTACTTCTCTTTTATGGCATACTTAGAGATAGATCAGTATGTCCTCTCAGACGGGGATGGGAAAATAAAGATAAATAGTTGTTGTGGGCCAATATACCCCCATCTATAAATCACAATCAGAAACAAACATTAAGACTAGTATAATGGAGAACAACAAATGTTATTTCTATTAAATTCTGCTTTTTAGACAATCCTTGATCCTTTCTACAGCATATTTCAATATCCATACCCACATAGTTGCAGCTTGATGTCCAAATAAATCCAGTCTCTGAAATTCTATGGCAACAGCAAGTATTGTTTGATCCAAACAAGCCAGTCTGCCAGGCCATGCTTCGGGTTGGCGTGTCTTGCGAAGGCCACGCTGTTTTGAGCAGGGAGTTTCCCCTCAACGAGGGGTATGACCGATGCAACGTTCCTTTAAAGGCCAATAAGAGGCCAAGGTGGAGCCAGAACTCTGCGTAACCCACAATGATGTGGTGCATACTGGCTTAAACTGTCCATTCACACAAGCCGCAAGTGTGTCTCAGAGCGCTGAGAACATTCCTGCATTACCATGGCAGCCACCATTTACAATCATCAACAATCATACGCGCAAAACACTCTGAGCAAGACAAGTTCAGAAGTTTGCTTTGGTTGAAAGATGCATTACACAGATCAACAATGACAGTAAAGACATACGTCATTACGAAAAAGTTCTAATCAATTTCAAAAAGATCTCAAAGTTCTGAAAATTCAGCTTTGCCATTGCAGGAATAATTATTTTTGATCAAATAAAAGCAGCCTTGGTGACCATATACTCTACCAGTCAAAAGTTTTTGGACTTCTGCTCACCAAGCCTGTATTTATTTGATCCAAAATACAACAAAAGCTGTAATACAAAAAGTACATATATTAGTATATACAGTGAAATATACTTACATATGTACTTTTTGAAACAACTGCTTTATATGTGAATTCATCAATATATATATATATATATATATATACATATATATACATATACATATATACAGACTCCAATCTTTTAAATTGGAATTGGAATTATAAAAATCAATACTTTTATTTAGCAAAGATTATTTAAATTGATTAAAAGTGATTAAAAATCATTTATAATGTTACAAAAGATTTCTATTTCAGATAATTACTCTTTATCTGAACTTTCTATTCATCAAAGAAACCTGAATAAAATTCTACTCTGCAGTTTTCAACATATTAATAATAATAAATGTTTTATTGAGCAGCACATGATTTCTGAAGGATCATGTAACTGGAGTAATGATGCTAAAATTCAGCTTTGAAATCACAGGAATAAATTACATTTTAAAATATATTCAAAGAAAAAAAACAGTTATTTTAAATAGTAAAAATATTTCAAATGGTACTATTTTACTGTACTTTGGAACAAGTAAATGCAGCCTTGGTGAGCAGAAGAGACTTCTTTAAATCTTTAAAAAATCTTACTGTCCAAAAACTTATGAAATCAGTTTTATTTTTTACCAAATTCAGTTGTTTTTTTCCTAGACTGCTTTAATGGGTAAATTACAAAATATGTTCTAATTAAATAAATCATTCATGATACTCACATTTAGCAGCGATTTATTAAAAGTTTAACAAAAAATTAAATTTTTAAGGCCCTATGAAATATGTTTTATTTATTTCAAATTAAATTTTATTTTTACCAAATTCTGTGATTTCCACTAATTTTACAGATTCCATTTTAATGGTGTCATTAAATCTGAATAATCAAAAGCATCTCTAATTAGCTGATTTTATTTTTTTAAATAATGTATTATTATTATTATTTTTCGTTTAGTTTGTTTTGTTCTTTTTTTTTCAGAAATCATGTGTTGTGTATTTACATTTTTCTGGTAAACAAATTCTGGTAAATCATTTTTCTGGTAAATATTCCTTAAAATTAATGTAATAATTTTAGTAGCAGTACTAGTAGTAGTAGTAGCCAGAGTTTCTTCAAGGTAAACCATTACTTTTAACAGGTTGCTGTGAAGACCTTTAAGTTTCTGTTTGTATACGATATGACGATAATTTTTCTCAAAAGAAATGGTAAAATCCTTATGAAGTGACTCTCAGAGCAGTTCTACAGATTGTTTGCGTGTTCATGTACTCATATACTGAGGTGGCAGAGGCTGAAATCACCATGAGAGACAGGCATGCGTCAATGTATACCGAACCGCTCATCTGCGCCATTCATTCACACAGAGACACGCAGAACATTTAAACAGTATTTTTGGCTTAATACTCACAGACACTAGACTATATTGCGTTTTGATTACGTTTTGATTGTCAAATTCCATGACATTCCGTGTTATACAGTGAATTCCACTTTTATGACTGAATTCCGTGATTCTGTCCACGTTTTCCGCATTGCTGAAATCATTTTTAAAGACAGTGTATTAGTAGAGACAGATACCAGAGGGAATTCATGCAAGTTTCATGGGCACTAAATGAGAAGGACTCACAAATACCATAAATTCAATCTTTCTTTCCATCAACATTTGACTTGACGCACTTTTGATTTTTAAGCTTTTAAGCTTTTAACTTGGGCCAAAACCTAAGGCAACTGTGGTCAAAGACACCCATAAAATGTTTTTGCCATCAAAACTAACAAAGAAAAGAGCAAATAAAAAGTCTTTCAACCCTGGTCCTTGTCAACAGGGAGCAACAATCAGGAAGATGACTGCTGTGAACTTTTGTTCCTTTCTGAGCTTGATGGTTTAAAGACTTACAGGATCCAGAGAGAAAATCTGAGCTCAGACTAGTGTTGCCTTGGCAGTGCAACAGTGGGCAGACTTCAGAGGACTATTAGTAGTTTCCAGTGAGCAAATAAATTGGTGATTTAATAGTAGTGTCCCTCTGTCAGCACCCTAATTTGGATGAGGACCACAAAAAGCCAGAAAGAGATGATATAGTGATCAAATCCAGATTTTACTCTCTTTCTCCAAGAGCTGAGAACTAGAAGAGGAGTGGAACATTTATCCAAGCAATGGATTTCAGGATTCACGCAGAGCACTAGGGAGGGGGAAATGGAGTCATACTGCAGCCAACAAATCTTACCTCAAACATTTGAATAGTATTGTATAAGCAAGGATGAATAGTTCACAATAATGCCAGTAAAAATGTGAGATCTTGAAAATCGGAGTCTAATGCAATTTGCATCATGAATCACGAAGCCTAAGGCTTTTGTAAAGTTCTCAAACTTAAAGTGATGAAGAACAGACATGTCAATTAATGAACAGAGGAAACATGAAAGGTTATATAATTAAAATAACAAATCAATTCACTCAGACACATTATCATTAAAGGTGAAGTGTGTAATTTCTACGCCGCTAGCTGCGTCAGACAAAAGTGCAGTCCATCCGCTGACATTCATTAAACGCAATAACCCACACAAAAAAACGTTTTGACATTCACCTGACAAGACAGTACTCCTGAGAATAGAACAAATTAGCCTGAAGTAAAAGATGGCTAAAAATAAATATATATAGATAAGTTGTATAAACTAGAGACGGCTCCCATGACATATGAAGGGAAACCGAGGGCACCGTCACTAACACCTGACCTTTAAACACTCCTCTGCCATGACGGGACATGTATAAATTTGATTGAAGTCTGAGATCGTACTGATTCAAGCAAAAAGCTTCTGGCATGTGAAGCATCTCAGGCAGGGCTGCATATATATGTATTAAAATATATCAAACGGTGTTCTGCCTCCTCAATCTAATCTGCAGAGCATATGAGACAACCATGACAAGTAAGAACTAGGTTGCCTTCAGGCAACCTTTGCTGTAGCACAGCAATGTTAGACCCCAGCTAACTTTCAATGACAGTGTCAGTCTGAGATCAGGGATGTGCTCTCTAGTATTTGACGTTGAGAAGATACCACCAACAGAGAGTAATTCTTCAGCTATTTAATTCTCTGTTGTAGCTGAGAAATGGGGTTTGTTTAACCTAAGTTGCCTTAGCAAACAATTTCGTGTAAAAGTCTAATGCGGGTTGTCCTGAATTAGCCTGGGTGTTGTTTGCGCAAATCAAATACTTTCTATGTTTTCGTAAGGTTGGAGAAGAAAGCTCCCGCCTTCAAATAAGTCAGGTTTTTTTTTCCGTGCTCCAGTCTAAACATTTTGAAGGTTGTGTAGCTCAGGACAGATGGGAGGATTTTAAACAAACTCGCTACTAGTAAAAGAAGAGCAAATTGAAGATGGGGCCAAGGTAAAAGAGCACCACCTGTGTCAACATGGCTCTGTGGGTCATATTTACTGATGCATCATTAATTTCCTTGGAGTGCTGTCTCCTTCAGAGACGCTGCAAATTTCCAGGGAAGATGAAAGAGGACAGAAGGTTAAGGATGAAGAGTAACTATTTAACTTGAGGGCAGCCTGGCAAACTATGAGCTTGTTTAAAGTACGTTTGATGTGTCTGCAAGGACAGGCTACCGAGCTTCCCTCAATTCCTGTGATGTTCTTTTTTGGTTCTCAGAAAAAGACTGGAATAGGACTGACAGCTCCTGCTGTCACTAAAAAAGGGTTCGCATCAATCCACAAAGTAAAACGAAAAAGATATATACTGCTGTTCAAAAGTTTGGGATCAGTAAGCTTTTTGAAGAAGTCTCTTATGCTCATCAAGGCTGTATTTATTTAATCAAAAATACTGAAAACAGTAATATTGCGAAATATCATTGCAATTTAAAATACCCGTTTCTATTTTAATGTAATTTAAACGTAATTTTTGGCATCATTACTCCAGTCTTCAGTGTCACATCAAGAATCATTCTAATATGCTGATTTATTATCAGTGTTGGAAACAACTGTGATGCTTCATATATTTTAAAACCTGTGATACTTTTTTCATGATTTTTTGATGAATAGAAAGTCAAAAAAGAACAGCATTTATTCAAAATAGAAATCTTTTCTAACAATGCCACTTTGTATAAATTTAACACATCCCTGCTGAATAAAAGTATTAACTTCTTTAAAACAAAATACAAGAAAAAAAAATTTAAACAGTATATTGTCTATTGTATATTGAATATTGTTACAAAAGATTTCTATTTTAAATAAATGCAGTTCTTTTTAACTTTTTATTCATTAAAGAATCCTGAAAAAATGATCACATGTTCCAAATAAATAAAAAGCATCACAACTGTTTTCAACGTTGATAATAAATCAGCATATTGGAATGATTTCTGAAGGATCATGTGAAATTAAGACTGGAGTAATGATGCTGAAAATTCAGCTTTGCAACACAGAAATAAATTCTGTTTTAAAGTACATTGAACTAGAAAACCATTATTTTAAATTACAATAATATTTCACAATATTACAGCTTTATCTGTATTTTTGATCAAATAAATGCAGCCTTGATGTTTAGAGGTTTTTGTTGTTTTTTTTTGTTTTTATGCCTTTTATTAGACAGAACAGTAGAGAGCAGACAGAAAAATACTGGGTTGAGAGTGGGGGGCAGGATCGGCAAAAGACCTCAAGACGGGAATCGAACTCGGGTCACCGTGAGCACAGTTGTGCTATATGTCAGCGCCGACAGAAGAGACTTAAAAAAAACAAAACATTACAAATCTTACTGATCCCAAACTGAACGGCAGTGCATATCTATCTATTGTAGCATGATATGACTTAATCAATCAACAGAAAGCAAAGGTAGGTACGCCGTGGCTCAATTGGTTCTGTGGCTACATGGATGATAACACAAAAATATGCACAAATAAATTGCACAGAAAACAATTTTCAAGTCAACTGCACTAAACTAAAAATATGTTCTGCCCTATATTATCTTCATCCTGTTCTGGTTAATATCTTCCCTGCATACTCTCATTCTCACCATATTTGACATCTTCATATGACTCATTTCATATTGGGAAAAATGATTGAATTGAGAATTACTATTCGAGTGTCTGAATAATGCATGCTCTGTATATTGATAGGAAATTTCCAACTGCTGTTTAAAGTAAAGACTTTGTCACATTGTTTGTCACAATGCTGTTGAACCCTCTATTCATCAAACAGTCCTAAAAAAAATCCAATATTTAAAAATATATTGTAGCACAACAGTTTTCAACACTGATAATGTTTCTTGAGCACCAAATCAACATATTAGAATGATTTCTGAAGGATCATGTGACAATTGACATGAAAATTAAGTTTTGATATCAGGAATAAACTACATTTTAAAATATATTAACATATAAAAGAGTTCTAGTAATATTTCATGATATTATTGTTTTTACTCTATTTTTAACAAATAAATGAAACATTTACTTTCAAACACATATTTCCCAACCGCAAACATTTGAACGTTAGTGCACAGTATACCATGGTACATGTCTACAAAAGCATGGTAATCATTCAGTACCATAGTATGTAACAAAATACCATGGTATTACCATTAGATAGCATATCTGTACCACCACACAACTAAGCTGAACTAGTGCAAATAGTTTTCAGTGTAGTTGTTTTTTTATACTGTGAAAAGCATGTGAAAACACACCGTATTTTTAAAACATCTTATTTTATACTTTGAGAACACAAACTTCTACACAACTGACAAAACCACAAGAATGTGAAGTAAAAAAAGCTATTTTGTTGTGAATTTCACCATGAACTTGGAACACTTGGAGTTTTATGAAAATCGTAAAGGCAGAACTCACCTCTTGACCTTCAGCAATGTTATTTTTTTTCTTCCTGGCTCGAAGAAGATCGCTTCTCCACAATATTGCCACAATATGTGAAATCCATTTCTTTGAATCAAATCTATTTTCACCACAGCTAACACTGTTATGTGCACCAACGTCTAAATTTATAGTGCTGGTGAATTGGGTTGTATATTGAAAACTGCCTTGATTTGATTCATGGTATGAATGAGAAAAACATATCGGTCACACATGTGTACTGACATACTTTCAAATTTATGTATGACACTCTCCGAACACATGCGAAAGCATATCACATCAACCACCGTTATATAACACTAGCCCCTTGCTGTAAAGCCAAACAGGGGTTTTATTCTCCAAACCCCAACTGACAGTTGGCGTACTGGGTATCTCACACATACACAAACATGAAATAGCACTTCACCCACTACACCACGACTCTCACGTCTTAAACTACCAACACAATAAGAGCATTCAACGCAAGGAATGTTGAAGCAGTAAAAGCTGTAGAGGCCAAGAACACTTTAAACCTTAAATTCTAACTGCAGCTCAGACTTCTGATCTCTCTCTCTCTCAAAACACCTTTCACTCACTCCAGAAACGTCTGTGGCATTTTCAAGAATGGCCAAGATTACCTATCAACCCCTGGCTCATTGCAACACTCTAATGGGGATCCGATAAAAGGAACAGTTCTTAACAAAGCCTTGAGTGTCCAGTGAATTGGTCCTGCATCCTACATTTCTTGCGGCAAATTTTGCTAGCCAGGCATGTGTCGGGAGTTTAAACCCAAGCCAATCTGCAGCACATCTAATGCTAATAGAAATGCACATTCCACACCACCACTCCACTCAAGTGGTTTGAAGCTATGTGCTGATGCTAATAAAAACGTGGTGTGTTTGTAAAGCTCCATATTTAAGTGTTTTCCTGCCGTTCGAGCCGATCACCTGAGGCATAAATTCAACTCTGGACTGGAGAAAGAGGAAAATTAAATCATAGCACTAATTTTCAATATACATCTCAATATATATGCAGCATTAATCAGCTTTAATGACTAGCAAAAGAAAAATGTCAGCAACAATTTTGAATACGCACCTTGTAGAATATGCAAAATGTTAATTTTACCAAAATAAGAGGAATCATACAAAAGGCATGTTATTTTTATTTAGTACTCACCTGAATAAGATATTTCACATAAAAGACATTTACATGTCCACCAAAGAAAATAATAGTTGAATTTATAAAAGTGACCCCATTCAAAAGTTCAATTACGCTTCATTCTTTATACTGAGTTGTTGATCCACAGCTGTTTTTTAAGTGATTTAGAGTCCCTTGTTTGTCCCGAACAGTTAACGTTCACTGATGCTTTAGAAGGAAAACCACAACGCATTAAACTTTTTGAATTTGAAGATCAGGGTAAATTTAACTTATTTTGTCTTCTGGGAAACATGCAAGTCTCTTCTGAAGCTTTTGAAGGGCAGTACTACATGGAAAAAAAAAAAACAAAAAAAAAAAGATATTTAGGCAAAATAGGAAAAAAATTACACATCTTCATTCTGGTCAAAAGTTTTCACCCCCTGGCTCTTAATACATTGTGCTTCCTTCGGAAGCATCACTGAGCGTTTGAACCTTTTGCAATAGTTGCATATGAGTCCCTCAATTGTCCTCAGTGTGAAAAGATGGATCTCAAAATTATACAGTCATTGCTGGAAAGGATTCAAATACAAAAAAAAACCTGAAAAGCCAAAGAATTTGTGGGACCTGAAGGATTTTTCTGAAGAACAGCAATCAGTTTAACTGTTCAGGACAAACAAGGGACTCATAAACAACTATTACTAAACAAAAAAAACAAACAAAAAAAAACACAAAGCTGTGGATCATTCAGGTAACAACACTATCAAATTCGCAGATTCTGCAAGGTGTATGTAAACTTTCGACCTCGACTGTATACTATAATGGAAATACTATGAAATACAGATTACCATTCAAATGTTTGGGGTCAGTATTTTTTTTTCCCAAATAAATAAATAAATGCATTATATTGAACAAACATTTCAGTAAAGATATTCATAATATTACAAAAGATATCCATTTCAAATAAATACTGTTCTTTTGAACTTTCTATTCATCAAGGAATATCAAAAAACATCACAAAAATATTAAACAGCACAGCTGTTTCCAACTGTGATAATAATAAATGATTCTCAAGTACCAAATCAGCATATTTGAATAATTTCTGAAAACAATTTAGCTGGACCATCACAGGAATACATTACATTTTATATAAAATATATTAAAAATAGAACAAAAATATTTTGAATTGTGATCATTTTCAGTTATTGTTCTTACTCAATTTTTGATCAAATAAATGCAACCTTGGTGAGCATAAGAAACTTTTTTAAAAATAGAATAAAAAAAATAACTTTTGAACAATACTGTACAGTATTTATTTGCAAAACTAAAAAATAAAATAAAATAATAAAATGAAATAAAAACAATGCTTGTGTCAAAACAAAGATCCACACTTGTTTATAAAAGGCAGTACACCATTCATTTTACCCTTGTGCATTTTATATCCTTGCGTATTATGTTGGCTAAATTACACCGCGACAAATTTATCGAGAGCCTTTCGGTCGCATTTAAAATGCACAGATGAAGGGGACATAAAATAAGGACATAAAAGGCACAAGTCTTTATGGGTGCTCATAAATAGCAGGAGAAAGTGTAATATTGAGAAGCAGTTTTAGCTGGTTTGTGCTTTTTTCTAGATTTCAGAAAACCACAGGCCAATTCTGAACCACAGCATAGAAATAAGGATAGAAACAGATTTATGGTGCATCGTCCTCCCAAGTGAAGGCAGTGTTTATCATCATCATCCCTGGGCTTCATGGAAAACAAGCGAGACAGAGAATACACAACAGCAGGATAAAACGGCAAACAAAGACTTGGCTTTCGTCCTCTTGGCATGGCAATGAGTGGGATGGTGCTGAGATGGATTTTCAGAGAGATATGACTGAGAGGGTCTGCACCAACCCTCGTTGTCATGCTTAAAGTGAAATCCTTCAAACGTCTGTTCAGAAATGCACATGGGACAAAGCGCTCTAATGCTGAACAGCTGCAAGAGCAGGGATGCCTACCTGCATTGCAAATGATGTGTAAAATGAAACATGTCATGTAAATGTAAACTGATTACATGCCTGTTTCAAGTTTTGGCAATGCAAAAACGAAAGCTAGTGGGATTTCTGTATGTTCCGTTGAAATTTGATTAATTTACTCCAGAGAAAAAAAAAGGGTTAGCGAGATGAAGTTAGCAGTATTGACTGGTCATGTGATCTGAACATGGAGGCCTCTATGGTGGTCTGTCCATGCAAAATAAAACAGCTTTTAATAGACTACT
>JAHKKF010516975.1:0-12563 GCA_019740295.1 Labeo calbasu | reverse complement strand
AAAGTAAATTTCTGTTGCATAAAACCTTGATCAATATATACAGTATGTAAGTGGACCTTCAACACCTTGACTGTGATTGAGAGCTAAACGCCCCTCAGAAGGTGAGGATGTGACCCGGCTCAGACAGTGTCCTGCTGCTGTGCGCTTTACTACGTGCGTCATTGGCTCACCGTGTTGATGTAGAAAGTGTTGGAGCCGATGAAAGTGACGGCATCCTGCAGGTCGTAGTTTTGGACTCCGTTCTGATAGTCTTGGAAGGGGACGACGGTCAGAGAGAACGGTCCGACGGCACTTTTGCTGCGGTTAGTCAGTTTCACCTCTAGCGGCACAGCGTCTCCGACCCTGCAGTCGGCGATCACGTCACAGTCACACGGCTTTCCGTTAACCACGACATCTGGAGACAAACAGAGAGACAGACAAGAGACGTTTAGCCAAAACAACAAGTCTTCTTTTTTAAAACACTGTATACACATACTTTAATGTTTGCATTGCTCACCTAGAACATTTATTGTAACTAAACCGCAATAAGAAGTCATTCAGAAATCATCATAGTCATAACATCACAAATAAATCTGCACATTTCCTGAATCTTGTAACACATTTCTCAAAACTTTGACCAAAAATATCAACTGTACAAACCTCAAACTTTAAGGACAAACTCTCTATTCAAAACTATATCACCTCACCTTTAAATGGTTCATAAAGCCATCAAATATAAATATACACAGAGACCTCATTACACACTGCGTGATTTATTAAAAATGATTTGAATCTCACCACTATTAATGAATGAAACAGCTTGAAATGTGAAACGGTGCGAAACTACCAGCATGTAAATGACTGAGCATGCAGGTACTGAAAAACCAATACCATCAAATATTAAACACTTCTTCAGTAAAAGTTTTACTTTTGTGATTACAGTGTGACTCAGAATAATGAAGCATTATTTCAGGAAAATAATAATTCCAAAATTTTGAATGTGAATTAACACAATAAGAAGTCTGTAGAAGAACTGTTCAAATAAAATCAAATAAAATAAAATAAATTATTCAAACGAGTAGAAAATAACCTACTGTAAGCAAAAAGTAAAGTAAAGACGATGTTACAAAAGATTTATATTTTAAATAAATGCTGTTCATTGGGAAATACATTTCTATTTAAAGAATCCTGAAAAAACTGTAAAAAATAAATAAATAAAGTTTTGCTTTTGTGATTATAGTGCAACTCAGAATAAAAGAATAATTCCAATGTTTTGTATGTGAATTACGAAGTCTGTAGAAGAACTGTTAATAAAATTCAAATAAAATAAAATAAAATAAAATAAAATATTTACAAATATATACACGCTACTGTTCAAAAGTTTGGGGTCAGTAATAATGTTTTTATTTACTTTTTAAATGTACATTTTTATGCAGAAAGTATGCATTAAATTGAAAGGATTTCTATTTCAAATAAATGCTGTTCATTGGAAATGAAATTTCTATTTAATGAATCCTGAAAAAGCGGTAAAAAAAAAAAAAGGTCTTTGAAGTCAAAATTTTGGATGTGAATTAACACAATAAGAAGTCTGTAGAAGAACTGTTAAAAATAAAATAATAAAATAAAGTAATAAAACAAAACTAAAATAAAAAATAAATAAGTAAATAAATAAAATTATTCAAACATGTTAAAAATAACTTACTGAAAAACTCAAATATATATATACGCTTTCCACAAGATCTTAAGCAATGCAACTGTTTCCAACATTAATAATAATAATAATTTCTTGAGCAGAAAATTATCATAGAATGATTTCTGAAGGATCATGTGACACGGAAGACTGGAGTAATGATGCTGAAAATTTTTTCGAATATATTCAAATAGAAAACGTAATAATATTTCACAATATTAGTATTTTTACTGTAATTTTGATCAAATAAATGCAGCTGTGGTAAGAATAAGAGATCATTAAAATCATTATTATTCATTATTAAAAAAATTACAATTCCTGACCACAAACTTCTGAACGGTACTGACTATTTTTAAAATATCTGCAGCTCAACAACCTCAGTCCAAATTCACTGAGTGAAAAGAGCAGATCTCCTATTATGCTCCAAGGAAGAGAAAATCACATCAGTTTGAACGAAACCCACAAAAACCATCTGTAAGACTGGCAACACTGGCAACCCATAATGCAGCGGCACTGATCTCAGAGCAGATCATAACTGAACTCTCACTAAAACTAAAGAAGAAAGAGTAAATAATACAGATTATGTGTGACTGATTGTGAAGAAAGTTGCATCTCTCTCACACGCTCTCAGCTGTCGCTATCTATCACGATGAGGAGTTCTCTGTGTCTCTTCGAGCGCCGGAGGCAGAGCTGTCATACGAGCCCCGTCCCCGGAGAGCGGCATGCTGGGAGATGCGGTCCCCGCGGGCCTCTGTCAATGACATACAGACAGACAGCCTGCCCCGTAGGACTACAGCAGCTCACTGCAGGACGAGTCCCGCACAGATAAATAATCTCGCATTGACAGGACAGCTGTAGATGTCAGGAACGGCAGCGATGCTCTCCGAGGACTCGGTTTAAGCTCTGAGAGGCGGCAGGTACGGCCGTCTGTTTGGGTAATGATGATTTAACAGTCGCTATCACAACCGCAAAGGCAAATGTCAAGCGTTTTTTTATATGCCGAGCCCAAATGTTTAGCTTTGCATCATCAAATATTCATAGTCCCTCCTGACTGACGTAAGACCTGGTGAAATAAAGTTTTAACTCTCCAAACCCAAATGTTATTTCAAGTCCCAAAATAGCATTTCACCAGAAACAGAAAGCGTTTTTTGGAACAGAACAATGCCACGGGCAGCGACTAAACACAAGCTGTTTAATCAAGATTCGTTCCAACAACTCTTGTTTCATTTAAAGGTTTGTCATTAAATGCCGAAGATCAAATGTAGATCACAAAACACATCGTCATTTAGCCATCAAAATAATGCAATGTATCAAACAATAGTCAGCTCAAAATAGGACACAATTTGGAGTCAATTTAACTGGATTTTAAAAACAGGCTATGATTTTATATTTTATATATATAATATTTGAGGATGCAAGGGAAGCAGTGTCTCCTCAAAATATGTTGGATGAAAAAAAACACTGTATAAAAATAAAACAATGCCTATATTACAAAATATAACATTAAGCCGCCGGTCATTACACTTCAATCAAATCACGATATGGACTAGCATCTGTAAATATTAAGCTGCAAAATACCATTTAAACATGAATCCTGCATGTTCTGCGTGTCTCTTTGTGAATGAATGGTGCAGAAGCATGCGCGGTTTCCTTTACTACACACATTGAAGCGCGCGTGACGCTTGCGGTGATTTCAGCGTCTGCCATAAAAAATGCATGAACAACATTTTTGGTTTTGTTATTTTCTTTGATTTAGCACCGCCCACGTCCCTTCTTCCCGATTCCCTTTGTCTTGTTTTTCTGTTCATGTAAATACTGTAAATATTGTACATATATATCACTCTCTTTGATTCCACCAAACCATTTAATTTCCACCTTTAATAAATCACTTTTGTTGCACAATATCATTGTCCTGCACATTGCTTGTATGTATGTTTTTTTAATGTCTATATTTTAAATGTTCGACCCCAGAACCCCTAGACCACTTTGGGGTCTACAACACTGTTGTGGAAATAAATAAAAGTTGTTAGACGTGCTAAAACATGTCATAGGGCCCTAAACTTAACTTAACTTTTTATATATTGACGTTAACTTGTATAAGTTTCATTGTTTTAATTAATTAGACTTATTTTGATTAATAAAATTAAATTTAACCATTAAAAAGGAGTCCAGAAAAAAAAAAAACAGAATTCAAAAAAATAAAATATAATGGAATTTGGTTAAAAAAAATGCGGCCCTATTTTTGCATGCAAATATAAATTTGTTACAGTTGTAAATACATTTTCAATTGTACTAGTTTATTTGTGCAATGTATTTTTGTAAAGTTATAATTTTGTTATAATACTTTGATATGTTTGCTATTTGCAGTGATTACTATTTACTTTTTTTTAGTGTAACAACGTTGTGCACCAGATTATTGAATTTAACTTTAAAATATATCACATTTTCTCCCGGGGGGCATGCCCCGGACCTTCCAAGGAGGATCCAGGTTCACCCACTGGTGTCTAACAAAATCTTACGTAAGTATGTTGTGAGCTCCCATCCACCACCACCACCAGCCCCTGATGTTTTGGCACCAGCCCCGGATGTTTTCAAATCCTAGAATCGCCCCTGTGTCAAACAGCGACACCAGTGGATAAATTTACAGAGGAGCACGCATCTCTCTCGCCTCCCCTGAGCCCACTGAGTTTTAACAGTCTCCCTAAAACGCGCGGTGAATTTGGTGGGGGGTACCTGAGAATGAATGGGGGAAAGTCACCAAGTCATCACGATATGATTGGATATGACTGGTTATGTTTCGCTGTGATTGGTTGTGATTCCCACCTCTTGTGTTTGTGCGTTCACAAATCAGTCTGAATGAACAATGTAATGGCATTAATGGGAAGACTCATTTAAAAAGTAAGTAAACAACTTACACACTTATATATAACCACTTTATGTCAAAATTAGACTTAAAATATTCTTAGTGAGTTTTGGTTTAAAAAAAAATCTTGTTTAGCCAAGAAAACGTGACTGGGACATGAATTTACATTTGATTAAAAAAAAAATTAAATAAAACTTTAATTATAATAAAGAATATAATTTCATAGTAACTTTTTTTCCCAGATATTTTTAAACAATTCCAAACACCTCTAATATCCACCTAATATCTCGCCTGACTGGAGAGGTGCTTTACATTTCCGGTCCCTGGTGTTTCTAGTCAAATTAAAGGAGTAGTTCACTTCCAGAACAAAAATTTACAGATAATTTACTTACTCCTTTGTCATCCAAGATGTTCATGTCTTTCTTTTTTTAGTCGATAAGAAATTATGTTTCTTGAGGAAAACATTTCAGGATTTCTCTCTATATAGTGGACAATGGTGACCACGAGTATGAACTTTCAAAATGTATTTTAAATGCAGCTTCAAATGGCTCTAAACGATCCCAGCTGAGAAAGAAGGGTCTTATCTAGCGAAACGATTGGCCATTTTTGAAACAAATTGACAATTTATATACTTTTTAACCACAAATGCTCGTCTTGTCTCATCTCTGCGATGCACACGCATAGTCTATGTAATCCGGGTCAATACAGTATGTCGTCTCGTTTTCTTCTTCAACTTCAAAATCGTCCTACTTCGTTGTCTTACCTTTTTTTTGTAAAAGCCGTTTGATCTTCTTTGCATGTTCACTTTGTAAATACTGATTGGGTACTTCTGCAGCGATGTAGGATGATTTTGAAGTTGGGGAAGTAAACGAGATGGGAGTTTTTCAACTTACCCTAACTGTATTGACCTGGAAAAAATAGAGTTCACGCAGACGTAGACAAGATGAGCGTTTGAGGTTAAGTTGTATATAAATTGTCAATTTGTTTCGAAAATGACTGATTGTTTCGCTAGATAAGGCTGGGATTGTTTAGAGCCCTTTGAAGCTGCATTTAAACTGCATTTTAGAAGTTCAAAATTCGGCGCACAATTGAAGTCCACAATATGGAGATGATACCTGAAATGTTTTCCTCAAGAAACATAATTTCTTATCAACTGAGGAAAGAAAGACATGAACATCTTGGATGACAAGGGGGTGAGTAAATTGTCTGTAAATGTTTGTTCTGGAAGTGAATTTCTCCTTTAACATATTTTCTGAGCCGATAATATAACATTAAACCTGCACACATTTTTATTTGAAAAGTTTCAATTCAGTCCATTTTAACATGAATTTCTATGAAGACCAGAACACGAAAGAACCCAAACGGAAGCTAGAATCCTTAATGGCGTCGCTCATCGGTTACTCAGGAAAAAGGTGGATAGAGACTCTTTTTCACAATCCAATCGATTCTTAGTATATAAAATTCCACTTTTGCCTCAGTGAATAT
Source organism: Labeo calbasu (assembly GCA_019740295.1). Taxonomy (NCBI): domain Eukaryota; kingdom Metazoa; phylum Chordata; class Actinopteri; order Cypriniformes; family Cyprinidae; genus Labeo; species Labeo calbasu. The sequence goes on along the minus strand of JAHKKF010516975.1, from coordinate 6,546 downwards.
TCTATCACTCTAAAATGCATAACATTACAATAAAATGGGTTATGAATGCTATGTCTTTTAATTCACTGCAGCTTCAGTAAGATAAAAAGTCTTGATTCAGAAATTCGTGTAGTTGTGCCTCCTTTTCAACACTCAATCTTGTATTCTGAACACAAGTTCAGAGGTTTATTCTGTTGTGCTATTTCACAGGAATCCAGAGATGATCACTCGGTGTGTGTGTTCAGTTTGTAGACAATATGAGATCACAGTCTCCACTTTTCTGAAATTTTATCTTATTTTCGCTCGATCCACTTACAAATAATAGCCCCCCATTTCATCTGCCACACACGCACACACACTTCAGTAGCCCATGTATTAAAACAGAAAATCTCTATAGGCGAATCTCACCCGGCTGGTCAAGAACATGTCTGTCACATTTCTCAATAAGAAATACAGTTTGCATTTTGCACTAAAATGATGCTCATTTAAAGGTGTAGTTCACTTCCAGAACAAAAATTTACAGATAACATACTCACGTACTCTTTTCATCCAAGATGTTCATGTCTTTCTTTTCTTCAGTCATAAAGAAATTATGTTTTTTGAGGAAAACATTTCAGGAATTATCTCCATATAGTGGACTTCAATGGTGCCTGTAAGTTTGAACATCCAAAATGCAGTTCAAATGCAGCTTCAAAGGGCTCTAAACGATCCCAGCCAAAGAATAAAGATCTTATTTAGCAAAACAATCTGTCATTTTTTTAAGAAAAATAAAAGCGTATATACTTTTTTGAACTTCAAATGCTCGTCTTGTCTAGCTCTCCCCTACGCATGCATACTCTGTGTAATCCGGGTCAAGGCAGTTAGGGTATGTTGAAAAACATACATTTTATTTTATTTTTTTTCAAAAATGACCAATCGTTTCCTCCCTTCTTCCTCGGCTGGGATTGTTTAGAGCCCTTTGAAACTGCATTTTGGAAGTTCACACTCGCGGGCACCACAGAAGTCCACTATATGAAGAAAAATCCTGAAATGTTTTCCTCAAAAAACATAATTACTTCACGACTGAGAAAAGAAAGACATGAACATCTTGGATGAAAATGGGGTGTGTACATTATCTGTAAATTTTTGTTCTGGAAGTGAACTACTCCTTTAAGGTCATTTAAAACACATTTACCCTCATCCTCATTACTGTAATGCAAAAAATGAATGAATGAATGAATGAATGAATAAATAAACATAGATAGATAGATAGATAGATAGATAGATAGATAGACAGATAGATAGATGATATTAACTTTTTGACAGCTAAAGAAGGGGGAGTATGTAAAATGTTGATTTTTTTTCCCCTGTTCCTCGATTTCAGACTACTTTTTTTTTTTTTTTTAAAGGGGGTCATTGGATGCAAAATTCACTTTTACATGGTGTTTGCATACAAGTCTTAGCAGTGTGTGGACACAACCACACTACAATAATAAAAAATCCATTTACTCCTTTTTTTAATCCCCCAAAAACCTAAAGAGTCTTAATTATCAAGCCGTTTTAATTTTCTGAGCAGTATGATGTCATATTGCTCAAGCCCCGCCCATGACTGCTGATAGATTGTCCCGTATTAGCATATCTCCACCCTCAGCCAGTTTTACGTTGTCTGCCATTTTCTTCACACTTGAAAAGCTGTAGCGACAACAATGATTCATAACCAAATAAGGTGTTTTGTAGTCAGATGTAAACATGAATGCAGTGGTTTAGTTTTGTTATGGATGCAGGGGAAGTCAACAATGTTGAATGTAATAATGATCATAGCAGTCATCATTTACTCCCGACATCTGAGCCGCTGAAGACTCAGAGGATTCACGTTACTTTCGTTTTAGAAGGAAATGCACCTGACGATCTACATAAATGTGTCTATGTTCACGTGGATCATTCGTGATGCAGCTTCATCTACAGCAGAAGTGAGTATAAAGTTTTTTTATGCATCTTTGTAAATCGCCTTTCTTAATAATGTGCTAGTTAGCAAGTTAAATGCAACTAAAGTAAACAGACTGGCTCATCACCACACAGTAAAGAGGGGCGGAGTGAGCAGAGCTCATTAGCATTTAAAGAAACATGCAATAAAATGGGTCGCTCTGAAAAGGGCTAATTTTGACAAGGTAAAAAGGGTGTTTTTTACACTACACTAAAATATGCTAAATTGTTATAAAACAGAATCAGTTTAATATTTGTAGTACTCTTTATTTTGATTTTGTGCTGAAATTTAAGATGGACCTCTCTTAGTCATGTCGACTGGCATCATAAAGCACAGAATTATTGTAAAGTCATACATCAGTGAGAGTTACAGCACATAAATGGCCATGAAAACAGCTGGATCTGTATGGAAACAATACACTCCAACACATAACTGCACCATATGCATGTACACACGCTCACACACACACACACGCGGCTCTGGTGCGACACCTTACCAAGTGTTATATTTAGTTTTTTAAAGAGCTGTTGCTAGGAGATGTGAAAATGATAGGTAGATCAGCTGAGGATGGGTGGAGATATTCCTCCATAATGATGAACAGAACAAAGAGAGAGAGAGAGAGAGAGAGAGAGACGATCAGACACGCCGAGAAATGCAAACTCCATACAAAAACTACATTTTTACATTCTCTATTCATGCTAGACTCACTGTCATATTGCTAGTGTGTTGCTAGGTGGTTAAGTACTCACCCAAGTCTGAAAGACTAACCTTCCGTCAAACACAACATTCAGCTGAACTGTGTTTACCATGTCAGCACTGTTGTGGTGGCTGTTGCTCTAGAACTGTTGTTGGGGTGACTACGATGTCACAGAATACACACCAAAAAAGAAACAGGTTGTCATGGCAACCAGGTCTGCTTGTGGCAGTGAGCGGATGCAGTAAAAGTGCCGGAAAGCCGGAAAGCCGGAAAACCGCCCGACTCAGCAAAGCTGCGAGCGCAGACTGATTCCTGGAGTTGGCAGGAGTTCTGTGTATCAGAAACGTGCTATTTACTGTAAAACTTGAACGCACCCAAACGCCGTCAAAACAACAGATTGAGGCAGTTATGACCTAGACAAATGACATTTCACTATGATAAAGTAAAGATGACAAATTCATAGAAAAGCTCGCAAACAAAAGCTGCTCCCATTTGAGGCGGTTAGTGTAGCAACAGCAGGCCTCTTTGCATCAGTACTATATACGCAAAATAGAAGTATTCTCATTAATTATCACTTAAAACTTTATGTATTTGGTATAAAAAGTCTTTTAATGGTTGCTGTTTGGGTCAATGACATTTTTGAGATGATTAAAACTTATTGAAGTGTCTGTTGGATAATAAAAAATGGTTAGGGATTATCATGCAGAATAAAGATAATGAATACATAAGGAATATACTGTAAACCACATAATCATTGGCAAGTCAAGAGTTTTTTGTTTCTTTGTTTTGGTGTTTGTTGATTATTTGAATGCCTTTTCTTTTTATTTATTTTCTTTTACACTGAAAATTGACATGTACTTTTATTATTATTGTCATTTATTGTTATTATTAATATTATATTTTCAAAGATGACATCTGAAAATTGCCTAAGTATTATTATTATTATTATTATTATTATTAAAGGTGACACCCTGAAATTTGCCCTGAAAATGACCCTTTATTATAATTATTATTATTATTAATGTCACTGAAATTTGCTTTGAACATTTGATATACGTATTATTATTATTTTGTCATTTATTATTATTATGAACATTATATTATTAAAGATGACCTCGAAAATACCCTGACAATTACCTACAATTATTATTATTATTATTATTATTATAATTATTATTATTATTAGCATCATTATCAGAATCAGCATAATCATTATTATTGTCATTTATTATTAGTATTATATTATTATTATTAAAGATTGCACCAAATTGCTCTGAATATGGCCTGTTATTATCATTATAATCATCATTATTGTTATTATTAATAATATTATTAAAGATGACTCCAAATTGCCCTGAATATGACCTATTATTATTATTATTATGATTAATGACACCGAAAATTGCCCTGAAAATGACCTATTATTATTATTATTATTAATAATAATAATAACACTGAAAATTGCCTTGAATTGATGTATTATTATTATTATTATTAATTATCAACTTAAAGATTACACTGAAAATTGCCCTGAAAATTACCTATAAGTATTACTATTATTATTATCATCATCAGCATAATCATCATCATTATTATTGTCCTTTATTATCATTATATTATTATGAAAGACTACACATACAATTTTCCCTGAATATGACCTTATTATTATTATTATAATTACTTCTGACATTGAAAGTTTCCTTGAACATTTGATATAAGTATTATTGTCATTTATTATTATTAATATTGTATAATTAAAGATAATACTAAAATGACCTATTTTTATTATCATTAATGACACTGAAAATTGCCTTGAACATTTGATATAAGTATTATTATTATTGTGATTTATTATTATTATTAACATTAAATTATTAAAGATGAGACCTAAAAGTGGCTTGAAAATGACCTGTAAGTATTACTATTACTATTATTGTATTAGTGATGACACTGAAAAGTTTTTGTTGTTATCATTAATAATATATGTAGACATTTCATAAAATCATCACAGAATTTGCACTCTGAAACAGCACAAATCCTTTTTGGATAAATTTGCTCCTAGGCTTTCTTAGATTCTAGAACATGAATGTCAGCGATCTATTAACAGCCCTCCTGTAAATGTTTAACCATGTGGTAATTTAGATGAATTATTAAGCTGAGTTACACTAAGGTGGAGCGCCGTCATGTAACAGCATAAATTGTACTTGGAAATCTATATGAAAGCACAGAATCAGCAGACGGGCGACCTCAGGAAGGGTTTATCTTCTCATCTCATTTCCTCCACATTAGCGCTGACTCTCGCTCGGCAAAAGCCATCGGCTGGCAAACACGAAGGTGTCTGGTGCTTTCAGGCCATTACAATCACACTAGAGCCGTACCTGCTCGAGAGTTTTATTCCACAAGGCTAAAGGAAACATCCGTCTTGTCGTCTTCAAGATCAGGGCACATGTTTTCAAGTGCACTACTCAGCGTTGAAAGAAACACTAGCGGGACTTAAGTCTGAGCGACACAAAAGACCCTTTTCAATCTGCCTGTTCTGAATTGCAAAGCTAGAGAGCAGAGCAACGTCCTTCAAACGCAGTTCAGCGCACCGTGATTAATCAACGGTGAAAGAACAAGAGGGATATCTCTCACTGTCATGGCTGAATCATCAAGCGCTTAAAACGTGCGGTAGAGTCTAAACGCTTACGTAAGATCAATTAATTACAATGCTTCAAAGTGGCACTCTACGGACTTCTTATTCTTCGTCTTCACAAAATTCTCCAATTAATTCAGCTCCGACCGCTCAACAGATTTCCGTAGCACTTAAATTTAACATTAAAGTTTGAAATCCCCACTGAATTACCGTAATTACGAGTTTCAGCTAGTAAAAATAGCTCATATCTGAGTCTGAGGAAGTGAACAGGTCAGAATAAAATCTTTCAGTGGCTACTTTGTAATTCAGGTCACTTCGACATTCAAAAGTCTAACCATTAGTGATGATGTCACTGTGATATTTGCATACACAACTGAGCTTTTCATTCTTGCACGAAGAAGGAAAAGGAGAAAAACATATGCTGAACTGCGGCCTATCTTTTGACTTGTTATCGCTTTTTATTTTCACACGGGCATATGAACACTGAACTTCATCTCTACATCATTTAATGCAAATCTAGCTTCAAAGGGCTAAATTACTGAATGAATAAAGGAAGTTTATCTTTTTTTATGCATGCACATGTGCATTGAATAACGATTGCATTTTCTTTCATGCATGTATATGCACACTGAATTTAATGCATCCACACGTGATGAAAAGAGAAATGTGTTTAATGTGAACAAATGTGCTTGCATACGAAAAAAACCTACTGTTCAAAACGACTAAAATATCTAAAATTTTAATGTAAAATAGCATGTGAGACCTAAATACTCTAAGTTTTAAATGCAGTATATAATATAATATTACAAACATAATATTACAAATTATAAAACGTATTCAGAAAAAGAATTTATATATCTCTGTGTGTGTATGTGAATTTGTGTATACTGTAATAAATAAATAAATAAATATAACATCAACATGTCAGACTTTTTGACTTTGTATCAAAAGATAGGAAGAAAATGCATTGTTCAATAGAACTAAAATCGAGAAAATCTAAAATAAATAAAAAAAATAGAAAATTATACATTTGTTTAATATTAAAAAGAATAAAAGTTTTAAATGCACTAGTTTTTAAAATCTAAAATAAATAAAAATAGACAATTATAAATTTATTTAATATTAAAAAGACAAAAGAATAAAAGTTTTCAATGCACTAGTTTTTAAAATCTAAAATAAATAAAAATAGAAAATTATACATTTACTTAATAATAAAAAGAAATAATAAAAGCGTTAAATGCAGTACTTTTTAAAACCTAAAATAAATAAAAA
>JAHKKF010516974.1:26447-37369 GCA_019740295.1 Labeo calbasu | reverse complement strand
GCATCTTGGACGGTGTGGGCGTAGAGGAGAGTTGAAGTAAGGTCAACTTTATGGTAATGAGCTATGACGCAGTTTGGCGGCAACCAATTGGAATGTAGAAGTTCTCCACTTGAGAGTATTCAGAGAATGCTGTCCTGTAAACTTTGGTTCCGACCACACTAGTTCACTAGAAAATGTCTTTCAAAAATGTTTTTCAGCAGGAATGCAATTAATTTGCTGGCTACACTTCAACCAGGACGGTTTGTAATGCAGACTGCGCACAAATAATGTTAATTAGTAATTAAAGACCAAGGCTAGTAAATGTCTCCTATAAAATGCATGTTAAAATTAGACTAGAACATAACCGTAAACACAAAAACCCCACTACACAAATGGCTTTTAATTGGTTTATTTCGTTAGCAAACATGTAACTATAATTAAGTTCTTTCCATCGATCAATTTCTTACTTTCACATTTAAAATACTTAATGAGGTTAAATTATACCTACTTGTGGTCAGTCTGCACAAGACTAACATGTTGTTTGTTTTGCGGACACTTTAAATACAAGACCAAGAATTCGATTGTCAAAGCGTCTACTTATCTTTCTACAGCGCTGTTGGCGGGGCGGAGGTGTGAACAAGGCACAGTGTCATGGAGAGTACACAAAGAAACATTTGTTTAAAGATGAAGCAGAACTACATCTGACTGCAGCTGCATCACAAACTGTAAGTAAATGATTTCATAATGCTTTGTCTGGAAATTACCGTTTGTTTTTTCTTTATCATGTTGTCAAAACACTCACATGCAATAGCGAGAGGACATTGATATGGTTTCCTATGCAGTAACGTTAGCCAGTCATAACAGTGGCCGATTCCTCACAAGCCTTTAAGGACCCGCCCCTCAAAACAGGTTGTTTTAGACAGAGGGTCAGAATGAGGGTTGCAAGTAATCATTTTTCTACATATTTGTTTTTTGTGCAAAAAAAAACCCCATTTATTAACATTATAAGTAAACATCAAGAAACATATTAAAATAAAATAAAAATCCATGTCATGACTCCTCTCTCTCGCTCCAGTATCTCTCTGCAGATTTTCTCTCTCACAGGTAAGCAGAGTATGGGAAAGGCAAAACCTGGAGTGGAACTCCAGCAGAGTGTTCACAGAACGCTGTTTGTCTGTCTCTCCGCTTCCAATTATATACGATATTCCAGACCAGCTTTTAGTCTGTACGTTGCTTGGCGACTTCCAAATCTAAAATCTTTAAACTACTTCCGTTGGCGGGCAAAGGGTAATTAACTTCACTCTTTTTGGTCTGAACGGTAAATTACGCAAGAAGTTTACTGAGGAAAAAAGCAAACAGTTAAGAAATATCACACAAGTAAGATTTTAGCATGACATTGGTTAATTGCTTAATCCGTGCTAAACGGCTAAATCAGTTGGTAAGTAAATAACACTGACTGCTGGCTAAACATAGATTTAACAACAGGGTATGACCCGTGTTGTAAGTTCACTAACGCCCACTTACCGGTACCTGGGAGGTTTTAGGATTCCTCTCAGCTCAGTTGTGTCCGCTGTGGTGGTCTGCTCTGTGTCGTCTTCATATGACTGTAAAAGAGTTACCGAGTAATTCCTACCAGAATTGTTTGCCCAAAACTCTCCATCCGGCGTCTCATAGCGCACAACAAAATCAACCCGCGCCCCGTTGAACAGGTACGGTGAAGCGAAGGCCAGCTTCACGCAGAACTTGTCCGTTTCGCCGTCGTTGGAGCCCTGGACGTACTCGGCTGGATAATCAAAGTGATTGATCCAACCGTCCATCGTGGAGCGGGCATAGACTGATTTGTGAAACGAAATGTTGAGCACACGAATAAGCACCTCAAACGACAGAGGCTCATCTGGCACAGATGTCACGCTCTCCACTTCCAGCTTGTTGGTGTGGACTGCGAGCATGAGCTCTGCCCCCGTGAGCGGCTGGAACTCTGGCCACACACGGTAAGTGGGCTCACGGTAGGCTTTTCGGTACCGAGCCTCCTCTTCCTCCCATCTCGAATCGTCCTCGTCATCTGAATCAAACGGGACAAACATTCTGACATCAACCAGCTCGGCTCCCGTACTGTCTGCAAACGACACTTTTCTGTTCGCTAACACCAAGCGAATTCGCATGTACTCGGCGGTTTCATCCGCAATCGAAGAGCCTCGCTTTCTGGGAACAGGAGAACACCTCGGTATTAGCCTGACGTCTTCCTCCGCTTCTTCCTCATCTTCGTCATTGCTGTTGTCTTCGGAACGCTCGACCCTCACCGTCCTGAAAAGCCCCTCTTGTGAGGGAATAGTTAGGAATTTACTATTATTCCCCTGCGCCATTACGTCTGTTTTTGAGCCGCGTAAACATGAAAGGTGCCGTTACCACGATGGTGTGCGTCCGTCAGATCGAGCTGGCGCTCATAGTTGCTGCTCAGCGGAGACCCGTGAGGGTCTGTCACCTCGTTTTGACCGAACTAGGCCTAAACTATTGACATAAACAAGAACTGCAGTTTGGAGCTCATAGTGCACAGACACGAATAAGTGTCTAAATTTAGAAGGAAGCGGCACGTCCATCGTTTTCCAGAGGTCAGGAGGAAGATGGGCTCTGCTGCTATATCCCTCCCCCTGATCTCTTGTTGGCCGCTCCAAACCGCACACGCCCCCCACTGCTATTTTAAAGTTTAAAGACACGCTCATTGCTTGCCGTTTGTTGTGATGATCTCTTATAATACAAATCGCAAAAGAAATAAAGACAATATGGCTAAAAAGCAAATATTGCTACTCTTATAATAATAATAATAATAATAATAGATCTATTCGTTAGAATAATATTTATAATATATGATATATGTAATATATATGTAATTATATTAATATTATATATGTATACATTATATAGGTAATATATAATGTAATTTTATAATAATACTATTAATAATATAAATAATAGTAGTTATTATTATTATTTAAAAATGCTGGGTTAGATACAACCCAGTGCTGGGTGAAATATGGACAAACTCAGCGACTGAGTTGTTTTAAAACCAGCAGTTTGGTTAAATGTTTAACCCAACCTGCTGGGTAGTTTTATTCAACTCAGCTATTGCTTAAATTACTATATGGCTGGCTAAAAATGAACTCAAAATAGGTTGGAAATTAACATTTATGAACATGTTCAATAATTTAACATTTATTAATAAGTTGAATAAATGATAATGAAATAATAAACTTTTTTTTCAATTGCTTATCTTCACCTTTTGATTATTGCTGATGCCTCTACTAATTGTGTGTCTGATTCTTAATTTACAACCTATTTTGGGTTCATTTTAAGCCAGCCATATAGTAATTTTTAAACAATAGTTGAATAGTAGAAGGCTGGGTTAAACATTTAACTCAACCGGTGGGTCAAAACAACCCAGTTGCAGGATTGGTCCATATTTCACCCAGTGCTGGGTTGTTTTTAAGCCAGCATTTTTTTTTTAGAGTGTAATCATAATAAAATAATAATAACCATGAGATGATTCTAATCTGAACTCAGACATTTTTTTGTTTTCAATTCATTTAAAGATATTTTCAGGCAAGAATGCAGTAAATACAAACAAAATAACTGAAATTTCCAGGCTTTTAAAAATTTGTAATAGAATTTCTATTAAAACAAATATTTAAAACAAATGTGGTCATGGTTCACCCGTATTTAAACAAGCAGTTGTGGGTGTTCAGCATTTTATGCAGCTTGAAATAGTTTCAGAAGATTCAACCCCTCACCCATACTCTTCTTCATGATAGGGCGAAATGGGGCTAAAGGCCACTTGGGGTAACAGGCCTTTTGTAACTTTCTAAAACAAAATTTTAAAAATCTGGTTTGAATTATAGCTTTAAGGTCCACATAATTTACCAACAGCAGAATTAGTACAGTTTTGAGTTTTGATATGTGAAGAATTATTAAATAACAAGCTTGAACCAGTTATGGGGGTTAAAATGGGTTTGATGCCTAATTCCTTCACTTGTAAATATATAAAACAAAAATCCCTACAAACAGCTTGCAGACAAAGTAAAGCAGCTTATGCAGACAAAATATGTGTTAGATTAATATCAGATAGCACAATCATGAACATTATAGCAGAATAATCTCAAAGCTAATGAGATCCATGGTGAGAAAGAAAAGCTGGCATATTCGATTATGGACCATTACCGTTTAGAGATATTGATCGGTAAGCTATTTTAACCCCTAGATGGAGCAGTCAGTCTTGCTTAATATAGTGAAATCAATATGTGCAACAGGTGCAGCATCAGGGGTCTGGCTTGCTGCATATAGAGGGTAACAATGATTGTAAGCATTTGTGACCCTGAACCACAAAACCAGTCATAAGGGTCATTTTTTTGGAAACTGAGATCAATACATCATCTGAAAGCTGAATAAATAAGCTTTCCATTGATGTATGGTTTATTAGGACAGTGTTTGGCTGAGATGCAACTATTTTAAAATCTGGAATCTGAGGGTGCAAAAAAAAATAAAAATGAGAAAATCGCCTTTGAAGTTGTCCAAATGAAGTTCTTAGCAATGGATCTTACTAATCAAAAATGAAGTTTTGATATATTTACAGTAGGAAATTTTTTGAATATCTTCATGGAACATGATCTTTACTTAATATCCTAATGTTTTTTGGCATAAAAGAAAAATCTATAATTTTGACTCATACAATGTATTTATTGTTGGCTATTGCTACAAATATACCCGTGCTACTTATGACTGGTTTTGTGGTCCAAAGTCACATTTTGCTCTGAGAGGTTTGGTTCTTTACTCTCATATTTTAACATAAGATATTTATATCTCTCTGCTACAGATGTCCATCACGATTACAGTGATCAAAATCTCATGATTATAAAACACATTTGAAGAACTGATTTTGAATGCAGAGTTCCATTGTTACAACTCAAAGTAAGTTGTTAAACTAGTTGGGGTCATTGGTAACAAAATTACAGAAAACGGCAATAACAGCAAAAAATGAACCATCATTATACATATTTGCATCACAAGAGCTATAATATTTAACAAGGTGTTACCTGTACTTGCATGTTACCTATATATCTACTATTTAAAGTAAATCTGTAATACAGGTCTGCTGCCTGCATGAAATAGTCGAGACAACTCTTACCTGGCTTACATCTGTCTGTTTTTCCTACTGTCTAGGCATGCTGAAAAATCAAGAAAATAGAAAACGTCTTCAATGGGGATTGGTTATGTTACAACTCTCCACACCCCTGTCAGGTATTGTTGTTGAATGAGGATATGAGATGATCATGGTTTGAATGCATCCCCTATATTTCCTAGCAAATTCAAAGTCTATGATTAAAATGGAAAAATTATTGTGCAGACGTGGTTCAAAAGTACAGCTTATGTCTCAAATCTTGAGTGACATCAGGAACAAAGTGAGTATATGTATTCCAGTCACTAGTACTTTTATAACTAACCCTGTGGTAAGATTACGTCTGCTTAAGGAAACCTCAAACATATCACCCTTTCTTTAATTTCGATCTTTTTTAACCAGTTAACCAGTTGGTTCTTTGCCTACCAAGTGTTTAATTTCATTTGCTTGCCTAAAGACTAGGAATATGCTATTGTTCAAAACACTTTGTGATGAAAAACTACGTACTAGAGACAGATAATAAAACCAAACGTTCAACCTGGAAGTGGTTAAACTTTTTTTTCATTGTTTGTCTCTAAATATCTTAAATCATCACATGGTGTTTAATTCGGCAAGCACACATTATAAAAGTTATAAATGAATGTAGAAGAGCTGAAGTGAATTTACCAAAAAAATCTTTGATTTTAGTTTATACTGAGCAAATCTTACATTTTCATGTTTATGTTTTTCAATGTAAGAATTTTATCCTCTTTTAATATTTTTTTTTACATTGATGCCTTTGGTGTTACAGTCCAATGAAACTTATAAGATTAAAACATGAAGAGAAATGTTTTGAATTGCTAAACAAAATGTCAGAAATTATGACCAGCTATCAAATGCTTATTCATGAATATTTATTAACAGTTTACATATTCTATATGTATTTCATATTATGTGAACTTTTCAGACTTTAGAAATATGACCCCAAGCATTAATTGTTTTTTAACATTGATCAGCATGCTGTTAAGTTCCATGTTTAAATCTACTCTGTTTTCATCTTCAGAAATGTTTTTAAGTTGTATATAGTTACGTACACGCATCAGAAAAGACTGTAAAAGTCTTGCAAGTCTACATACAGTACATGTGCTTGGGAGTGTCATTATTGAAGAACAATTTGTTCAAAAACACTCAAATAACCTTTTCAACCACAGGATGAGGATGTTTTTTTCCTGCGTTAAACTAATCGACACACATGCTATGTACCCTGTACATATGTTCAGTCTCCCCCCAGAGCCCGAATACAACGTCACAAACCCTGCAAACGGACTTTCCGAACACGTAATAGGTTATTTTCTTTGTAATCTCGTTTTCCGGTCTTCCGGAATGGACTTCACCAGAATTTGATTCGTAAGTGGCATGCTGGCCCTTATTTATTTAGGTGTAAGGCAGAATTATTAGTTTTTTCATTTAATCTCAGTCATTAAATTTGAAAATTAAAAAAAAAGAAATATCTGATTTTTAAAAATAAGTTTTATCTTATAAGAGAGATGTTTTGAAATGAATCAGAGTGAATGAATCTCACTGCTGTCTTACACGTAAGATGCTCAAGATGAATTTGGCCATTGGCTCCTCCACACGAGAGGGATCATTTATTTAGAAAACACATAGAAAAAGGACTGTTTGCCATGTTTCACAGACAACATCAAGTATGAGACCCCAAGTAATAAAAAAGACAACTGTCTTTAAAACATTTACATGTAGAAAACCCTAAGTAATTACTCAGAAAATATGGACATTTTGCCGCAATGAAGAGTTTCTAAAATAGGAAACAGAAACAACAAATTGCCACATAATTTCTGAAGAAGATGTGAAGACAGTCTGACTGGCAGTTACTACACACTCTGCAATGCACACATGAATATACAATATGAGCACACGCACACGCACACACACACACACACACACACCAACACCCAGTGGAGAAACAGCTGAATTTCCACTAAATGTCATGCTAAACATTATAAAAGGGGTGACCCGAACTTTTTCCAGAGCATTCGACCTAATAATTGCTCTCTCGCTTGCATCTATCTGACGCTCGCACAACAGGTGAGGTTGTTTTTTTTTTTTTTTTACTTTCCTCTTTAAACCTGGTTGAATTAATTAGGTATTCGTTTGTTTTCAGGAATAAATATGCTTTTTTTTTTTCAAGAAAAAAACTTATCAGTTCTTATAATTCAAATGCAAAACTGAATATAAATATTTTTTTGTTTACTTTTTACTTTTTTTCCAGTGTGAAAATAAGATGATTAGAAACATCATTGCATTATCACATGTATGTCATTTTTTGGTCAAATACTCAAAATAGGCTTACGTTTTGACATAGAAGAGTTTTACTCATTTTTAATCACTGGTTGTTTCAAAGCCTTTTTAAAATGATCACATATTTCTCAGACCAACCACTGTATTAATTGCTGATTCATTTACACTTAAAATGCATTGAAATTCAAGATGATGTGACAATTTACATACTATATACTCACAGCATTTCATTACCCTGTAGTTTTTTTTAACCTGACTTTCTTTAAACGAACACAGCTCAGCTTTGGAAAAAGAGACAAGCAACCGAACTGTGCTTTCCTAAAGTGCAGACATAATGAGGTCTGTGCATCTTATAGACTCAGTCTTTGGTTTTTCTTTCCTGTTCAGAGGCACCACAAAGGCCTTTGCTGAGGAGAAGGATAACGCTAAAGCACACACATAGAGTGACATCTCAAGGAAAAGCACGACAGACAAGGTGTGGGAGGTAAAAGATGATTCTTCAGATGATAGCGATTTCATCATGTGTTAGTTTAACTAATGTCTGTGAAATCAATGTTCCATCTTAAAGAAGGATCACCCAGACAACAGATGTAAAGGGTAAGTTAACTCTAAAAATACACTGCTTGTGTACCTGACAGCTCTACATGGAGAAAATGAGTAGGTGCAAAAAATTTCAAAAATAACTTGCTTGACACAAAATGAGTTTTCTTTGAAAAGGTCACCACTTTATTTAGATTTTTTTAATCCAAGAAGTTAAGTTTTTGTGACAGCCACACTTAAAAGTAACGGTTCTTCAGTGGTTCTTTGTGGCATCTTAGTTGTAGCAAACAATCCACTTTTTAGAAAAAAACAAAACAAAACATTTTTGCCTTGTACTGGATTCTTGTGTTGAGCTATAGGTCTTTGAAGATTTAAATTAGAGATTAGTTCTTAAGTCTGTATGGTTTTTAAGTTCTTTAAAACAACAGTGCATCATGGCTTTCAAAACAACTAGAGAACAAACAGTTCTCAGAGGAAGTCGAAAAAGTTCTACTTTGACATCAGGGTGTAAAATCTTTCTTGGTTTGAACCGTTATTTTTAAAAATGATAGCATTAGCTAGTTGGGTATGATTTGGTATGATAGTGATTTGATTAAACATGTAATAGAAGAACTAGATAAAATTCTACAGATGCATTCACGTAATGCTGGTTAGTCATTTTCATAAGGATGGAAATATTTTAGCCACTTACCTTGGTACTTACTGTATAATACTAGAGAATACAGAGGAAAAAAAATAATTTTTTCAACTTGCATATCTTTAGCAATTACCACAGATAATGCAGTAGATTCCATGTTAATTAATGAATTAATTCTAATCTCCAACAGTGGTGTAACTGGGTGGAGCTGGGTGTCCAACTATTAAACACTATCATTTAACTCTTTAATGTACAGTACAAGTACAGTTCATGCCTCAGATATCCTGGTCTTTGATTTACATCATATTGTGTGTTAAAACAAATGAGTGGGTACAGTGGAAAAAAGTGAGTCAGAATGAAATTTTCTATGTTGGTGGGAGAGAATTGAGGCCAGAATTGTCTTTATGTTCCATATCTGTCATTTTTTTTATTATTAATTACAAGTTTCAGGTTTGATTCCGGGTGTGTGCGAATTGAAAATATTTGATGGGCGTTAGATCTAATGATTATTATTGTGACTATGAATTCCACAAGAACATGGAAACTAAAACTAATTTTACTGAATACTGAAGTTTCTAAAGTGTCATCGTTGCAAAATGAAACTTGCCGCCAGTCCAGACTATTCTCATATTTTGAGGGATTTTATCTCAGTGATTGGAACTGAGAGAAGACTGTATTCAGACTGAGAGATGAATAATGAGTTTCATTGCCTTGAATGATCCCAGTCTTATCAATATCAAACTCTCAGAGGAACGAATTAAAATCAATGCACATTCACTAGGTCACAACATTGAAAACTAGTCCTCCAAATTACTGGAAAATTACACACTTGCATATTGCTGATCTAGACTTTGATAATTAGTCTCGATGACTAATGAAACTGAGAGGTGTAGAAAATAGTCATTTAAAAAAAAATAATAAAAAAATACTGCAAACGTGCATTTTCTCATGTTCAAGATAAAAAGTATTTGTAGCATATTTGTAAAACATGTCAGCGTCTGCAAAATAAGGCTCTTCTCCTTCTCATCACTTCAAGTTGCTTGTTTGAAAAACCCCCCAGGTGAAAAAATGTGACATTTATCATAGACTGGATGTGGTTATGTCAAATGTCAATGACAAATAAGCAACACATGAGTTCTTAAACAAGTTCAAAAACCGCAATGACAATGGCGCTCTAAAATCCAAAGATGAAGATGAATGTTTTTTACTTTCTCAGAAGTTGTATGTGCAAGATTTTTGCTTTAAGTCCATCCTCAGTTTACCAGTTTTAAGAATCAGAACACAGTAAGTCCACACTTTTACGCTATTAAATATGAAACAGAAGTTATTGCACTGCATGTAAACACATATCGAAATTTTGTATAGAGGGGGAATCAGATAAATGGCTTACTTAAAGTTGAAGTGTCATAGTTCTTTCAGATTTAACATCCAAACAAGTATTTGCTTTTGCTATAAATATATGAGACTTTAGCATGTACTTGAGTTTCTGAGGCCCTGTTTACACTAGTGCGTTTTCGTTTTAAAACGGCGTTTTAAACTGAAAACGATCCTTGTCTACACTAGCGTTTTCTGTGCGTTTCAGAAACGATCTCCGTCTACACTACACAACCGAAAACGCTTGTCACATGACCATTCACGCAGGTACAACCATTGATATGTGTAGGTAGAATCCATATGGCGGACGCGTCTACGTGTTTGGAGCGGTCAAATGGTGCATCTACATGCACATATCTATGGGTACAACAATGAGCATGATGTTATTGGTTACGCTGTCGTCACGGATACGCAGATCGAATGCGGGCAGCCACACCATCGTTTTCAAAAGTCTCAGTTTTGGTCCGTTTACACTGAAACGCAGCCCCGGAGTTTTCACACTAAAACAGGGTCTGCAGCGTTTTCAGAAGTCTCCGTTTTCCAGGGTTGAAAACGCCGGAGTAGTGTAAACGACAGGCGTAACCGTAGCAAAAGTTATGCTTTTTAAAACGAAAACGCACTAGTGTAAACGCAGCCTAAGATGGACGTAATTCTTTTTACACATGTCATTTCAGGTTACACTAATTAAATTTAAAATGGTAATATTTTGAGGGTTTCTTTTACCAGTTTTATTAAAATATATGAATGTATTTACACAGGAAATAGTTTGCGATAGGGCGGATTCATTTCACTCTTAGTTCACAGTAGTACAGTAAAGTTAATGAACTATAAGTTCTTGTATATCTTCATACAGTGGAGATCAAAATTAGAGAACAATCTATAAATACTTGATTTTTGTTTTTCTGAAATATTGTTAATCTTCATCGC
>JAHKKF010516974.1:0-26397 GCA_019740295.1 Labeo calbasu | reverse complement strand
TCGCGTGTGTGATATTGGTCCACTCTTCTTTATAGTTTGGTAACTATGGGTTTCTTAGCCATAACTTGGTCGCCAAGGATTTTCCAGAGATTTTTAGTCAGGTTTAGATCAGGATTAGAACATTTAGATCAATCTTCATAGCTTTAATGTGTGTTCAAGTGTCCGAGGGGCATTGTCTTGCATGTAAATTGCAGGCTGATGGGGAGATGCTTGCAGGGAAGGAACTGCATGTTGCTGAATGAGGTTCTGATAAACATTCGCATTCACCCTGCCATGTATCTGTATAAGAGGCCCCAACTCCTGCTGCAGAAAACATCCCCCAAACCATGACGCTTCCTCCTCCACCTTTCACTGACTTCTTTATGCACTTCAGACTTTCCTCAGTTTAAAGCTGAAACTAAATGTTTTCCATCAGACCCAAATAAATTAAACTTGCTCTCATCACTAAAGTGAACTTTGGGTCATCCCTTTGGCCTTCATCTGGACAACACCTTGACGCAGGGTTTCAGTCACTTTAGAGCAGCCCGCCATCTTGTAATCTCAGTGAAAATTGAGGAATGCTGCCAGTTAAATAAGGTTTGTCATATAACTGAGGAAATTAGCACCAGATGCCAGAATAACACCAATAACATGGAGGTATCTGTAAGTGTTTTCTAATTTTGATCGGAGTTCTTTTTCTCATTTTAAGTTTTTATACTGTGCTTCAGAATACAATTTATGAAATATGCTTTAAAAGCTGCCCTTCTACTCTTGTTAGGATAACTACAAATAGAACCTTGAAACTTTTGAAATTATAGAATGTTCTCTAATGTGGATCTCCACTGTGTTTCTATATAGGAATGCTTCAAAATGGTGCTGGAACACACAGAGGTGGAGATAACCGGAGTAGCCACCAAAATCAGTACCAAGGGGAAGACTTTTCTACCTTTTCCAGCATACAGATGAAGTCTAGAGGAAGCAGTTCATCTCTGATCTCAGCTAAACCCATGGCTACCAAGGTAAAAGACTGGAAACTGCCATATGTGTATTACTGCACAAAATAATAGTACTAAATGAATATTAATAATGCTGATGTGTGTTATCTTTTTGCAACTGTGATTTCAAAGGTATCTGTTGCCTTGGACAGTGACTTCAGAGGTTCTGGCTCATCTGGCCAGGTTCTGGCCAATGAAAATACAAGCAAACATTTTAGACAGCACAGACCATCAGTACTACGCAAAGGCAACCAGCCGTTCCCACAAGGTACTGATACTGTAGACTTTCATTAAAGCAGATGAAATCATTTATCTGAAACTAAATTTGGATAATGCTCCACAGTTTGTGGTGTTCATGAATGGGTTGTGGACACTGTGTGCAAGACAGAACCTGACAGTGACCTGTCAGACCCTGTGCCACTTTACACCAGCCAATCTGAAAGCAGACTCAGTGCCTCCATGTCAAGTCCTCAACCTGGCATTACAGAGCATACTAGCAAGTGAGTATCTGGTTTGAGAAAAATACACAAACAAATACATAATGCCTATTTGGTTCAGTTTTTGTGCTATATGAAGCTTTCATTATTATCTCTAGGCATTCATACAGTGTTCCAGGTGGCTTTCTGTGTGTTAAAGGACAATGCGGATGGCCTGGGTGCTCAAAGAGCCGAGAAGTGTTTAAAGAATATGGACATTTCTTAAAGTGAGACAGATACGGAATAGACAATATAATTTACTAAATAATTCCAACGATACCTCATATCTGTACTTCTTTATGTGTATTCCATAATCTAGACACCTTTCAACTGACCATGCTCCTGGGGACAGAAGTATAGCCCAGCTGAGGATGCAGAAAGACAAAGTACAATACATGGAGAATCAGGTATGCAACGCCAGTGCTCAAGAACAATGGTTTGTTCTATATTAGGCCAGCTTATGTGGGAAATACAGAAATTATTTATTATGTATCACATGAGCTAATGATACATAAATGCAGGAGGATATAATTAGAACTGGATTATAAATAGATACCTATTTATGAACATGCATTATATTCATTATGTGAATGTTACTGTTAGTTGACTGCAGAGAGACAGAAACTGCAGGCTATGCAGCTACACCTGTTTGATGTCAAATCTACCTCTGAGGTAAGTTCTCTCGTATTAAGTCTGTTTTGAAATATATGATATGATATTTATTTAGTTAGTTAGTATAAGGGCAGCGTTTCAGAGATGGAAACATCTTGAGTTAATTCTCATATTGTATTTTCAGAAAGTTTTGGAATATTTTTTCTCTTTCCAAATTTGAACCAAAACACAGTCATATTTAATTTAATAAAAAGGGGTATATTGACCTAAGATTGTATTTACATCTACCTTATAAATATATTTAAAATTTTATTTAAAAGTTTTTAGAGCTAAATCAATCATAATTACAATTTTAACAATATTTCAAGTGTGATTTATGAGATTTGTTGTATTTTGAATCCGGTCTTTCTTTGTAAAAGCCATAAAGTTGATCATACTGATTTCAAAGTTAAGGATTCATTAGTTTAAATATGCACTGAACCAAACACCAAACATTTTAGCTGATAATTCAATATACTTTATTTTTGACAAAACATCCAATGTTTCGGTCGTGACTGCACACTTTCAGTAGTGACAGTAATGGTTTTGGTAGCGACCACATCACATTACATTTACATAACTGTACTAAAATGTTGTTTATTTCCCCCAAATAAAGGATTATGTGTTCCCTTTTGTCACTACTGAAACAATGATGACATGTTTCAGTCATGACTGTTTCGGTAGTCACAAGATACTTTTGAGCCTAGCTGAAAGATGCTAATCAGCACATGGTTAGCTAGCACTGTTCTGAACAGTTGTACACGCATGACAACTAAATTTTATGGAATAACACACAAAAAAACAATGATGTCACAACCAAAATTTCACCAAATGTTTTGGTCGTGACTGTTTCGGTAGTGACCGTTTTAGATACTTTTGAGTCTAGCTAAAAGATGCGAATCAGCACATGGTTACTAGCACAGTTATGAACAGCTGTACACATATAAAAACAAAATTTTATGGAATAACACCCAAAACACAATGTCACATCTGAAATTTCACCAAATGTTTGGTTGTGACTGCTTTGGTAGTGACAATTTTAGATGATTTACAGCCTATCTCAAAGATGCTAATCAGCACATGTTTAACTAGCACAGTTCTAAACAGTTGTACACACATAACAACTAAATTGTATGGAATAGCACCCAAAAAACAATGTCACAACCAAAATTTTACCAAATGTTTCGGTCGCGACTGTTTCAGTAGTGACAATTGTAGATACTTTTGAGCCTAGCTGAAAGATGCTAATCAGCACACAGTTTGCTAGCACTGTTCTGAACAGTTGTACACACATAAAAACTAAATTTTATGGAATAGCACCCAAAAAACAATGCCACATCTGAAATTTCTCCAAATGTTTGGTCGTGACTGTTTCGGTAGTGACAATTTTAGATACTTTTGAGTCTAGCTGAAAGATGCTAATCAGCACATGGTTAGCTAGCACAGTTATGAACAGTTGTACACACATAAAAACTAAAATTTATGGAATAACACCCAAAAAAACAATGATGTCACAACTGAAATTTCACCAAATGTTTTGGTCGCGACTGTTTCAGTAGTGACAATTTTAGATACTTTTGAGCCTAGCTGAAAGATGCTAATCAGCACACGGTTAGCTAGCACAGTTATGAACAATTGTACACACATAACAACTACATTTTATGGAATAGCACCCAAAAAAAACGTCACAACCAAAATTTTACCAAATGTTTTGGTCACAACTGTTTCAGAAGTGACAATTATAGATATTTTTGAGCCTAGCTGAAAGATGCTAATCAGCACACGGTTAGCTAGCACTGTTCTGAACAGATGTACACACTTAAAAATTAAATTTTATGGAATAATAACCAGAAAAACGGTGATGTCACAACCAAAACTTCACCAAATGTTTGGTCGTGACTGTTTCGGTAGTGACAATTTTAGATACTTTTGACCCCAGCTCAAAGATACTAATCAGCACATGGTTACTAGCACAGTGCTGAACAGTTGTACAAACATAAAAACTACGTTTTATGGAATAACACCCAAAAAAAATTTTTTTTTAATGATGTCATAACCGAATAGTGAAGTTTTGGTTATGACATCATAGTTTTTGTTTGTTTTTGGTGTTATTCCATAAAATTTAGTTTTTATGTGTGTACACCCAAAATAATAATAAACCCCCCAAAAAACTATTATGTCACAACCGAAACTTCACCAAATGTTTGGTCATGACTGTTTCAGTAGTGACAATTTTAGATACTTTTAAGCGTAGCTCAAAGTTGTTAATCAGCACATGTTTTGCTAGCACAGTTATGAACAGTTGTACACACATAAAAACTAAATTTTATGGAATTACACCCCAAAAAAACAATAATGTCACAACTGAAACTTCACCAAATGTTTGGTTGTGACAATTTTAGATAACTGAAAGATGCTAATCAGCACACGGTTAGCTAGAACCGTTCTAAACAGCTGTACACATATAAAAATTAAATGTTATGGAATAACTCCCAAAAAAGTGTGCTTAAATGCAGAAAAAAATGGTGTTTGGTAGTTACGTACCTTAAGGTTACATACAGACTTTTACCTCAGAATGATGGGACCTATCGACTCATAACTAGTAGTCATGAAAGAGAGGGACACAAGATTATTTCCTGATCATAAATGTACGGTTATAGTTCAAATCTGTCTCAGCCAGTAGACTAAAACATACACTGTTTCAGTAGTGACATGAAAATGCAGGACAACTTTTTTTGTCATTCAACTTTCATGATTTACAAAGAAAATATGATTTTTTTTTTACTTCATTTTTTTTTTTTTTTTAAATATTTTTAAAAACAACAATGGAATAAAATGTTTGATATTGTTTTATAATTTGAAATTTAGGAGTTAGGTTTCGTGTTAGTTCCTCCCAAGCAATAGATAATAGAAGGATCTTAGTAAACATCTAAAATTTGAATTCTTAAATGCTTTGTAAATGTGTTTTCTGGTTGTGGGACAGCAGTTTGCATCAATTCTGTAGAATGGCCCATATATAGTGTACGTATATATGATCGATTTATTTGATAAATAATTGTTTATTATTTGAAAATATTTAAATAATATATTTAAATATAATAATGTATTTAAAATATATTTATATTATATTAAATAAAAAAATTCAAGCCAGATGAGTAAATATGATGTCCACTCTTAGCTGCTTAAGAATGTAATTAGCAGCCAGGTGCTGGCAATCACAGAGCTCATAAATGTGATTGTCTGGGAAGAGTTACAAGGCAATTGCTATTTTAAGATGTGTAAGAACACCCATTCACAAGCAGAAAATGTGCAATGCACATCCTTATTAAGGTAAGAATGTGTAAAAGCTACATTAATTTATCTACACACCTCAGATCAAAAACAAACAAGTATAACGCTACTGAAAGTGAGTCAGGAAAAAAATTTAGTTTTGGAAAGTATGCACCAAACGTCGTCTCCACAAACGTCTCCTGCTGGCCAGCCGTCAAGCGTACTGATGAAGGAACTATGATCTTGATTTGCCTTGGCTTTGTCTTCACACCAGTTTATTCTTGAGACAAATGCAAGGCCATCTGTCTGCCAGCTAAAGCTGACCTGAATTTGGTCACACCAGACAACAATGATCTTCATCCAGTGTACAACAGTAAAAAAAGGCAGCCAAGACAAAACCCTGTGTGAATTAATCAAATCGTTCCATAATGACAGTGGGATCTGTTTATTTTCTGTTTGTCACTTGGAGTTAGATTTTATCTGTTTTTAGGGCTTGATAAAGGCCAGATGATGTTCTATGCCCAAAATTACATAATGTTGTAATTTTCTCCTTCTGATCTCAGGATGGTAACAGTGTGGAGAAGTCGGGACATCTGTCAGGACTCCTGCAACCTGCAGCATGTCAGAACGCAAATGGTGCCTATGACAGTGACAGAGCGGCAGCTGAAGCGCTAACACAAGGATACTGGCAGATCTCTACCTCACACGTTATACCAGGTCATTCAGCACACAAACATCCCTCCAAAAAACATGTGTTACCATTAAAATGATAGTCAAAACCACTAATTCTGAAACTGAACATGTGCATGATAAATTTAAGATTACAAGTCATTCATATTTCATCTCCACACACCAACGATATATGATGTAATTATTTACATCATGTTTTTTTTTTTTTCTGGCGATAGGGATTATCCCCAGTTTTGAGTATTATAAGTTAACAAACATGAGGCCACCTTTCACCTACGCCTCCATGATACGATGGGTAAGTACTGCTGAATTAAACATCCTGTATTAGCTTTTCACTTCCTGTCAGTCACACAAAAGCTGTCTTTTATGTTAGGCCATCCTGGAGTCCCCGGAAAAACAGCTTACGCTGAATGAAATCTACCATTGGTTTACCCGCATGTTTTTCTACTTTCGTCACAACACTGCCACATGGAAGGTACGAGATGCTGTATTTGTATTGTAAACCTGTTCTATTTGTCATTCCATGACTCACTGCACACAAGCCAATCCTGAAAACCACAGCCTTCAGATTATATACCAGAAAACTTTCACACCTTGTATGTTAATGATAGAAAGTGATGACTTAGCTTTTAAATTGCAGTGGTTTTATGTTAGGGAAGCCTAAGTGAATCTTATTCCACCTAGTAGATGTAACATGACTTAACAAGTAATTCACATCTCCCTGTCTGCATGTAGAACGCTGTTCGGCATAACCTCAGTCTGCATAAGTGCTTTGTGCGTGTTGAAGGAAGGAAAGGCTCCGTTTGGACCGTGGACGAAGAGGAATTTCTGAGAAGAAAAGGACAAAAGTTTCACAGGTAAACTGTCTTTGCTTCTTCATAGGGGTGACCACAACATACTTTCCTACAGCATGTCACACTTAATTTAAAAATGGCTGAGTAGTGATTAAAAAAACTGCTTGGGCTTTTTGGTTGGATCTTCTAAAGTGGATTTATGGTCGGAGGTGGGAGAATCATAAGAGATTGATTGATTTATTGCAGTTGCACCACTTATTTTCCTCTAGGGAACAGGATATGGGCTGGATGGCACCTTTTCACCTGTTTCCTGTGGCTCCACAAGGTGAAACTTACCAGATGTGAGGCCCAAATGGACTCTTATTAATACATTGCAACAACATTTCAACCACTAACAAGACTATGTGAAGCTATCTTGTGTATATATCCTAACGTAAATATCAAATTAATTTTTGATTAGTAATATGCATTGTTAAGAATATCATTCGGACAACTTTAAAGGCAGTTTTCTCAATATTTAGATTTCTCAACTTTCTCAGATTGCAGATTTTCAAATAGTTGTATCTTGTCCTAACAAATCATAGTTGAATGGAAAGCTTATTTGTTTAGCTTTCAGATAATGTATAAATCTCACTTTTGAAAAATGTACCCTTATAACTGGTTTTGTGGTCCAGGGTCACACAATAATAATCTGAGTAAGAATTATAAATATTATGATGGTTTAAAATGGTGATTTTAAACAAATAACTGGCTGTCTACTTCAGACTTAATTATAGTTTTTTTTTTTTTAGAAAAAAAATAAATGTGTAAGGAATCAATAGGAAGTTTACATAGTCCAAAGAAGTTAAAAAGTGAGTGTTCAGCAAATATTATCCTTTTTGAATTTAAATGTACTGATTAAAATGTACATCAATTTTTATAATTTCTACAGTTGTATCAATAATAATGATGTTAATGGCATCGTATGTAAATACATTTAATATTGTACTTAATATTGACAACTGTGCTGTTAAACAATAACTGTACATTTTCTTTCTATGAAGTAATGATGTATGCAAATAAAGGTTCGAACTGAACTGTAATCCAGCACTGTTGGACTGTTCTTCTGCTACAGTATACACTACACAACGTCAAGTTTTGCTTCTATAAACTAAAATATAATACAAAACAGTCCCAGTCAGAAATATTTCACGGTGCGTAAATGCAACGCAATAGTGATGTACTCGGTGAAATGGCTCGTCACTGACTGCAGTACAACGTCTACGATTGGCCAAGAGATTTTTGCGCGGTGCATTTCAGCCAATCAGCGCTTTGTTTTCGCGCTCGTATGTAAAGCCTCAGATAAATGGCGAACGGAAGGGCAAACTGTAAACAAATACAACAGAACTGGACATTTTAGACGAATTGTGACTTTTAAGGAAAAAAAGCAACTCAATATTACGAACGCTGTTTCAAAATACAAACGGAATTATTCGATATGCGACAGTCAGCGAGAATTTAAACCAGCCTCATTCAGCGTTAGGAAGCTACCTAGGCCTGCTGACATTTGCGCAGACTTGAAATTTGGTAGTGTTGTAATGCGAACGCGGGCTCTGGATAGAGACCCGCACAGTTAACACAACTATCATTTAAAAGCATATACGTCTGACAAAGTTACAACTAGTCAGTATCATGAGTACAAATTCGGACAGCAGTCAGCCGTCCGAAACTAACCAGAGGAAAAGAAGTGCAAGTCCAAGTGGAGAGTCAGAGTCCACGCTGCCCAAGCAAGCGAAAGTAAGTGATGAGGAACGAAGGAATGATTCTAATGAAGATGCAGAGCCTGAGAAAGTTGGCAACGGTGAGCCAAAACATGGATCTGAGCATCCTGAAGACGCTAAAGACGCTAAAGAGAAGGATGTAGTGATTCGGGATGAAGCAGACGCGCAGGAGAGCACTGGTGGAGGTGAGAGTGCACGCCAGCCGTCGGATTCCGCTGCCATCGCCGCAGCAGAAGCGCTTGCCAGTCTGACCGGTGGAGACGGGGACGAAGACTGTAAAGAAATGCCCTGTTCGTCCAACAAAGCGAGCCGTGAGAAATCACGTTATAAGTCTAACCGTCCCGGTTGCTCTCAGAGCGTGAGAAGGACGGAGGCAGCCGCGGCTGACAGCTCCTCGTCCTTGCTGCTTTGCGAGGACCGAGAAGATCCAGAGCAGGCATCGTTTGTAGATGATGAGGAGGAGGAGGAGGAGGAAGACGATTCCCTTGCTGGCTCTTCCTCCACGGCTAGCTCGTCTGTCGCGTCTGATAATGAGGACAACGAAGACGGTGAGTGTGCCATAGTGTCGGTGAAGATGGCCCCGGAGGTGCGGCAGTCCGTGGCGCTGCTCGCACAGGTGCAGATGCGGCTAGATGCGCTGGAGAAGAAAGGCGCGCGTCTCCACCAACGCCTGGAGATGAAACTGAGCCGCCAGCGACGCCCTCACCTGGACCAGCGCAGCGCCATCACTCAAGCCATCCCAGGCTTCTGGGTCACTGCTGTATCCTTTAACGCAGTGTGCATGACATTCAGGTGGACTGCTTGAGTAGCAAGGCCTTTGAAGTTGAGGCTTGGCTGTATGTATGCACATGCACACCCTAATTGAAATTCTTTGACTTTTCCAGACTGGAAAAGTTAAGGAATTTAATTGATCAAAAGGTGTGAGCATCCAGTTAGAATCGTGGGTGGGTGTTATAAGATGCATTCTTTACAATGCCTGAAGATATTAAAGGGATAGTTCACCCAAAAATGAAAATTCTGTCATTGATTACTCACTCTCATGTCTTTCTAAACCCGTAAGACCTTTGTTAATCTTTGGAACACAAATGAAGATATTTTTGATGAAATCCGAGAACTTTCTGACGCTGCATAGACAGCAACACAACTGACACGTTCAAGGCCCAGAAAGGTAGGAACGACATTGTTAAAATAGTCCATGTGGCATCTGTGGTTCAAGTATAATTTTATGCACCTACAAGAATAGCCTATTTTTGAGTGCAAAGAAAACAAACATAACTTTATTCAACAATTTCTTCTTTTCCATGTTAGTCTTCGACGCGGTAGCACAACGCATGTGTTAAAGTCATTATTTTTGTTTGCTTTGCACACTAAAAATATTCTTGTAGCTTCATAAAACTGCGATTAAACCACTGATGTCACATGGACTTTCAACGCAGGGCTGGACGATATGGCCAAAAATTATATTACGCTATATTTCTTCATTTTGGTCGATATGATGTAATTCCGATATCAATATTATTTAAAAAAAAAAAAAAAAGGCCTCAGAAAAACTGCCACGAACACCCACAACAGTACCTACAAACCTCTGAAAAATGAATTTGTCTACAAACAAACATACAAACAGGAGTCTACAAAACTTCCTTCTATAAAGCAAAGAGACCTTGATATAAAACACCCACATTGTGTTTTGATTTTGAAACGTGCAGTGCTCATGTTTATTCAGCAAAGTCAACTGCCACTAATAATGTTTGAGAAACTCTGGTAATGTATATTGGAAATGTTTAAAAATAATATCAATGTTATTGAAGAAAAATTATATTGTGATTACATATTGAATGATTGTCCAGCCCTATTTCAACGATGTCATTACTACCTTTCTGGGCCTGAAATGTGGTATTAGTTCCCTTGCTGTCAACGCAGGGTCAGAAAGCTCTTGGGTTTCATCAAAAATATCCTAATTTGTGTTCCAAAGATAAAAAAGTCTTATGGGTTTGGAACAACATGAGGGTGAGTTTTTCATAATTTTTTCATAACCTTTTAACTGTCACCAAAGATCATAGTCAAGGATGTCACAACCGTAGGAAAAGGGGGACAGGGTGCATCGGGCCCACAATGATGTTCTTTAGGATTTTGATGGGGTCCTGTAGCAAATTCTGTCCAGCAGGCTCAGAATCTCTAGCAACTCCATTGATCTTACTTGAAATGTCTCTAATACAATTTATGTACTCTGTGTATGTATATTATAGGGTGTGTTCATTTTGTTTTTCCATTTGCGTCAAATGTCATTTAAATGTTGGTGGATTCCAGACCTTTGTCTTATTTTACGTAATTTTCGCTTGACTTAAAGCCAATTAGCTTCTGAATCACCCACATTTATCAGCGCAAATTGACGAGTCTGATGAAGATGCACTAAGCTACATGACTAATTTAGAGGTAAAACTTTTTTTTTTTTTTTTTTTCTTTTTCCTGTTTTCAAAACTTGTAAATAATCTCTATTTTTAACATTATGCTTATTCGACAGATTGAGTCTTTCAAAAACAATAAACTTGGTTACCGCATCTGCTTCCATTTCCGGCGAAATCCCTTTTTTCAAAACAAAATGATTGTGAAAGAACTTCATCTTGGTATGGGAGGTGAGCTGACAACTATCACAGTACCTCACTTTTCATGAATGTGAAATTGATTACTCGTGGACACATTTATTTTGGGTTCTAATTTTTTTTGTATCTATCTGTATGTTCTTTCCTTTTTCCTCAGGGTCTCCGGTGTCGTTCTCAAACCCAATTTTGTGGCACAGAGGGCAGAATCTGGTCGGTAGTGGAGAACCACGTCGAACATCACAGGGAGTCTACCAGAGCTTCTTCCACTGGTTCAGTGACCACAGCAACCCAGGAAGGGATGACATTGCACAGGTACATTTCTCATGAGGCTGAGAGCTGTATGAACAAATCAGTATGAATTGGCCAAAAAAAACCCTTAAATGCAATAAAAGATGTTTTAAAGGCAACCCCAGGTATTATGACTTGTATAGCTTTATATAATGTAAATGATGTAGTAGAAAACCCATGAAAGGCTTGCGTTATTTATTTTATTTCTTTAAAAAGTCATTGTTTTATACATATTTTGGAGTGTGAGGGATGCCGTTATTTCGATGATGTGAAATGGTTGTACTTAGTGAGCTACTGATGCTACCTGTTGCTATTTTTACCGCAACACAACTCTGAATACACAACTCGGAAAGTAAAATACTGATATGATGACCACAGCTACTGAAGGAGCATATATACGTGACGATGGATATAGGTGTTGGCTTAAACCAGGGGTCACCAAACTTGTTCCTGGAGGGCTGGTGTCCTGCAGAGTTTACCTCCAACTTTCCTCAACACACCTGCCTGGAAATTTCAAGTATACCTAGTAAGACCTTGATTGGCTGGTTTAGGTGTGTTTAATTAGGGTTGGAGCTAAACTCTGCAGGGACACCGCCCCTCCAGGACCGGGTCTGGCGACCCCGGCTTAAACCAAATGCCGTACCATGATTGTTATACGCAAGGAGTCTAAACACCCCCCAGATATCGAGTGAAATCCATGCTGAAAACCTCCTTCAGTGGCTGCAGCATCATGACAGTCTTCGGCATGTTTACATCCTGCCAGGATGGCATCTAGCGTTTCTTGTCTCTGCCGTGTGTAAGCTCTTTCAGTATCTGTGGTCTACAAAAAGCCTCAAATGCATCAGGGCTAAAGTGGAGAGAACAAATATGTGGATCTTTAGGAAGTTTTATTCGTCCACAGACTTCTTCACATTCTTTTCTCCTCTTCTTATCACTAGGAAAGCAGTGAAGACTTGCATTGCTTCTCTTGTTGCCCTTCGACTAAAAATTACAACCAAAATCGCATAAGTATTTTATTTTCAGAGTCTCTTATTCAGAGTTGTGTTGTGGTAAAAATAGCAACAGGTAGCGCCAGTAGCTTACCAAAATAATGACACCCCCCATAATCCAAAATATGTATAAAACGACGTGGATTTAGGATAACCTAAATCTTTCTTGGGTTTTCTACTACATATTTCAGTAACAGACCATATTTATATTAAGCCATACATGTCTTTAAACCCAGGGTTCCCTTTAATAAAAATGATGGGCTCTATTCCTTGGCTCTAGATCTTGAAGGATGACCTGTACAGAAACCCTTTGAGGTACTACCTGACTCCACTCTGGGAGCCACGAGAGAATGGCAGGTAATCTCTAGCCTGAAACATCCAGAGTCTTTTAAGGTTGTGCAATTTATTTTTTTTTTTTTAACAAATTTTTATTGTCCAGCAGCGCTCCCAAACCTCAGGGCAGCAATAATGGAGACGACTGTGTGATCATCTCAGATTCAGATGAAGATGAGGAGCAGAAAAGCCAAAACTTGGAGCAGGAGGATGAAGATGATGACCAAGTTGGAGGTGAGGATTTCCTTTAATATAAAGTGTTTTACAATAAGTCTTTCAAAACAATAAAAAGAGCACCTTGTATTTTTTTCCGAAGTGGATTTATTTCTAAATCATCATAACTGATTGTTTTCTCTTAGGCTCTGAAGACAATGACAGAGATGAGGGGGAATCTTCCTATGAGGAAAGAGAGGAAGAGGAAGTGGATGTTGAGGAAGTAGAAGATTCACGTGACTCCGGTGGCTGTGAGGTCAGAGAGCAAGGACAAGAAGAGGAAGATATTGATGTAGATGAAGAGAAAAGTTAGGGCATGGGGATTGTCTCCATTTCTTTTTATGCAGAACAGCATTGCTAGGTTTTTCTATGATCTATTTTACTGATATTGTTTTCTGCATAAATTAAGAGTCTGTTTCAAATAACAAGTGGTTAATGATGCTTAATGATCAGGGTTTAACTATGTCTTCATTGTAGATGGTACTTTCTATACATCAAAGTTTATGAATATTCAACTTCAATGTGTGCACTCCTCCAAAAACTTCTAGTTTCCTTAAGATGTCATCACATTTTTACACTTATAACTTTGCATTAACAGATTTCAGAGGGCTACTGATACCCGTAAGACACCTCTTTTATCTCACAACGACTGTTCAAAGCTTGGGATTATTATAGACTGCACTTAGTTTAGTTTTTGGCCAGTTTAGAGATTTTTTTTTTTTTTTTATGTATGACAGTAGCATTGTCCGTCTCACAATCATGACCATTTATAAGCACGCCATACTTTCCTGTTTGTATGTTTTACAGGCCTAATTGTGTTTTTCAGTCATTGCTGTAATATTTTTGGTTAATTGTTGTTTGTTACTTTTTTTCTTTTTCTTTTTTTAATCCTAACATCATGAAGCAACCTCTACCACCACATTTTGGTTATAAGGAAAAAGGTCAAACATTCTGAAATGCACTTCATTCTGAACCAAAACTAGATAACTCAGGGATGTTTACTCTTTTATCCTCCTCATACTGTAGATGCGTTTCCCTTCATAAGCTTCATTTATTCAGTTTTGTGTCACTGATGCATAACCTCTTTTGTTTGTTTGATGAACGTTTAAATAATTGTAGTTTATTTCACCTTGTTTACACAAGCAGATAAAATCCTGACACTTGGTACCTCTTGCTATGCTGATCCTGAAAACTACTTTTGTCATGTCTATGGATTGAGTTTAATATCTACACACTGTCAACACATGCACGTTTCCATTTATTCACTGCAATGAATAACAATTGTAATGTTATTTAAATGAGCAAAATAGTGGCAAACCCATCTTGTGGTGTTTCTTTTTTTCCTTTTGACAGCATGATGTGTGCACTCAATACTCAGACTTTTGTGTCCAGTTAAATGCTTAGATTATATTGTAAAAATAGTGAATATGTACACATTTGACATCTTTCATATTCATATCACTTTTTCATTTATTTTCTAATAGTGTTTCTTTTGCTTCTTCGCAATAATATATTTACTTTAACTTCGGTCAGTTATTAGAGTGAAACCATTCTAAATGTTAATGTTGAGTTTTGACCTGTAAAAGTTTGATTTAAAAGCAAAAAAAAAAAAAAAAAAAGCTGTTAACTCATTGTAAGTATACTGGATTGTACTTGTTTTACCTGCAAGGCCAGTGGTTTGTACATAATCCTTTCCCTTAAAAAGGGTTTATAATTTGCTATTGAATTATTAGGGTAGATTTGACCTACAGTATCAAAGAAAAGCTATATTTTGGTGTGCTAAATTTTATAGAGAACTACAATTTTTAAATGTCTTTTTGTTTTTGTTTTCCATGTCAAATAAAGTTGTCTTTTCATTCGGAATGTTTTATGTGGCTTTTGTCTCTTCTGTTTCTCCAGGAAATGAATCAATGAACAGCTTTATTCTTTTTTTGTTGACACACTTATTTAATGCTCATTATGGAAGCCTGTTTCCACCACTGAATAAAAAAATAAAGTAATTGTGACTTTTTATCTTACAATTCTGACTTTTTTCTCAGAATTGTCATATAAACTCGCAATTCTGAATTTTTTTCTCAGAACTGAGATATAAATGCACAAGTTGCGAGTTATAAAGTTAGAATTGCGGGATATAAACTCGCAGTTCTGACTTTTTTCTCGCAATTGCGAGTTTGTATCTGGCAATTCTGACTTATTTTCTCAGAATTGTGAGATACAAACTCGCAATTATGAATTATAAAGCCCAGTTCTGAGGGGAAAAAAAACTGATATGTTCACAGAATTGCGAGTTTATATCTCACAATTCTGACTTAATAACTCGCAATTACAAGTTTATATCACACAGTTCTGACCTTATTTCTCAGAATTGTGAGATAAGTTGCAATAACCTGTTTTTCAAAATTATTTTATTTATTGGCAGAAAAGGGCTTCCATGGGGCTCCTCTTAACACTAAAACATCTATAATAAGAAATTACATCAAATAAATATGCTCCTAACTTTTTTTTAAGTTTCTCTGAGACTTCTATCCACCATATTTTTCCAGTAAGAGCGGCGCGGCCATTTGTAAATTTTATTGGTCTGGCTCCCGGTCTTATATGCGTCCAGCATTTTAGTTGTACAAAACGGCTCGTTTTGCTGCTTGACATTGTAAATTAGCGTGTCTAATTTATACCATGTTATTTTAATGTATTATTTTAATTATGAACACACTGGTTGGTTGTGCAAACAGTTTTACTGTTTATAGAACGGTGTTATTTTTCTCATTATTTCCCTATAGCGGCTAATGAACCGGAGGTCTCGACCACAAGCTTACTTCCGCCTTGAAGAATACGTTTTTTTCATCTTTCACAATTCACCGTTCAGGACTTCTTTGTCTCTCACATTTACCCACAAGAGGGCAGCATAGCAAAGAAGATATTTGAATGAGAAGTTCTAAGCTGCTTCTCCAGTAAAAGAACAAATCCATATTATGATTTTTTTAAAAATGGAACGACAGCTCTGGTGCAGAATATTGGGATTCCAGTCTTTTTTTTCCATAGAGAGTTTGTTTTGACTTTTGTATTTGAAGCGCCTCCAGACAACACAAGCTTTTGGTTTAGTTATGGGGGTCTGCGGGACTGCAAAGGCGATGAGATAAGCCTCCTAGTGCGGCGTGGAGTGATGTCATTGTCAAATGCTCTTATCTCTATTCACATGCCTGTGCTTAGACAGCTGTGCTGCGCTTGATCACGTGAACTGATGCATTCCATGTTTTCATGATCAGTTCAACAGTCCTTACAGGCTGGCAGCGGCATTATCTGAGATTTGACCTTCAGAGGTCAAACACATCTCTTAGGAAATGCATGGATCGAACTGAAAACATGTTTCCTTTAAAATATGGAAATATGTGATCCACAGGGTAAACTTTACTTTGCCCTCGTCACCTCTGGCTGCATGTTAACCAGTAGCTTGGATCTTGACACAAGAGAGGTCAATGTGTAATGAAGCTTGGATACATATGGAAACAGCACAGCTCTGCAAACAGCCGAAGGGCAGGCATTTTTGGGCAGGCCTCAACAGAGGAGTGCCGATGTTGCAATGGTACACTTAAAACCTTTGATTTCATGCTTAATGCAATGCTATAAATATTCCACTAGCAAAGGCCTGCCCTGTTTTTAAATGCAAAGCAGCCAAGCAGGCAGCAGGAGTAGAGCTATACTACTGTTATTGGAGATGTAGATACCACCATACGCTTTAGCAAAATTAAAGGAAATACGTGATCTTGTGGGAGCACGCGCTACTGTCCCACCCGCTTAAGTGGTTTGGATCGGAGGAATGCTGTATAATCAGTATTCAAATAAATACATTACATTTAGATGACAAAGATTACATTAAATTATATAACGTTTAAAAACAATATTGTAAGTACATTTTTAAGCACATTTTATTGAATACGTTTATACTCTTATGTGTTTAATGTAGGTGAAGTAAATCTCAAAACCTTTACATTAAATTCATAATTATATTTTTTATTTAATTATGCTTTTATTTACTGTCCCACCCATTACTTTAGATTACATTTAGATGACAAATAATACATTTTTACATTACATATTATATAACATTTAAAAACAGTATTGTAAGTTTTTATTTTAAGCACATTTTTGGCTGTGTAATATTTTAATAAATATGATCTATATTTATACTCATGTGTTTAATGTAGGAGAAGTAAATCTCAAACCTTTTATATTAAATTCCTAATTATGTTTTTATTTAATGTTTTATTTACATGTATTTATTTTTATGTTGATTTAATTATTTAAAAAAAAATAGTGTATTTGACATATTTTAAAATATAACAATATATAAATATAATATAATAATACAGTCCAAATATAGTAATACAGTCAAAAATATGCACAATAAAGTTTTCTATATTTTAAAATGTATTTGACATTTTAAAAGTTAACAATAAAATTAATTGAATAAAATGTAAAAAATAAATAAAAATAATAAATATATTTTAAAAAATAAAAATAAATTAAATCATGAATTTCCTGTAAAATGTTTTGAGATTCACTGCACCTACAGTAAACAAACAAGAAGAGTATAAATGTGGATGATGTTAAGTAAAATATAACAATACAGTCAAAAATTTGCTTAAAATTTGCTCATTTTACTTTGATATATATATAAATTCATGATTTAATTTAATTTATTTTATTTTAAATATATTTTCTTTTTTTACATTTTATTCAATTCATTTTATTGTTAACTTTTAAAATGTCAAATACATTTTAAAATATAGAAAAGTTTATTATGCATATTTTTGACTGTATTATTATATTTCACAGAATATCTTCCACATTTATACTCTTCTTGTGTGTTTAATGTAGGTGCAGTGAATCTAAAAACCTTTTACATTAAATTCAGGAC
Organism: Labeo calbasu; assembly: GCA_019740295.1. NCBI lineage: Eukaryota > Metazoa > Chordata > Actinopteri > Cypriniformes > Cyprinidae > Labeo > Labeo calbasu. The sequence goes on along the minus strand of JAHKKF010516974.1, from coordinate 8,444 downwards.
AGATATATAAAGCTTTTAATAAGCAAGTTTTTTAATGTATCATTAAATTTCACTGAATATCGTCCACATTTATAGTCTTCCTATGTGTTTAATGTAGGTGAAGTTAATCTCAATTTAATGTTTTATTTAAATGTATTTATTTTTATTTTGGTTTAATTATTTTTTTAAAAATTTAATTTTAATTTTTAATTTTTTTTGTGTTAAATTTTAAACTGTCAAATACATATTAAAATACATATTTTTTTTTAAATATTATTTTAAGTGAAATAACCACATTTTTAATCCACATTTATATTCTTGTGTGTTTAATGTAAGTGCAGTGAATCTCAAAACCTTTTACATGAAATTCATGTTTTTATGTAATTTGTTATTTAATTTGATTTATTTTTTAATTTTGTTTTATTTTTTCTCTATATATATTTTACATTTTATTTAACTTTAAAATTTTTAAATGTCAAATCGATTTTTGTACTGTATTTTTATGTTTCACTGAATACTCTTGTCTGTTTACTGTAGGCGCAGTGAATCTCAAAGCCTTTTACGTTAAATTCATGAATTAATAATATACATTATTTCCATGTTGTTGACCATGGGAGCTTTGAGACTCTTTTTCATACAAGTTATAACTCACTGTCTTTGTCAGGCAGAATTGGTGGAGAACAGAAATCTTGATTTAAACCATCTTTACCCAACACAATTTCAAAAAAGATCCCAATATTAATCTGTCTGTGAAGCATCGACAATACCAGACCATAACATTAGATCAAATTAAAGTCATATAAAATCACCTGTCCCATAAAGTAATTTAAATATGCACTGCGGGTCAAAAATGTACACTAAAATAGTCAGACGCAACTGGCGGAACAGAAGAAAGAAGGTCAGCGAGTGAAGGAGACAGAGATGGAGTGTGATGAAGAGGGTAGGAGCGAGGGAATGGAAAGACAGAAGGAAAGAGAGAGAGATGAATGGTAAAGCTAATTAGCAGGGCCTCTGACAGCCCTGGCGAGCAGATAAATGGTTTTTATCTGAAAGATCACCAGTGGCAGCAGGAGTCGCAGCCTTCAGGCGTCCCCTGCACTCTTTCCACCCGTCTGCCCTCCAATATGTGTTTTGACTCACTCTGTGGCGACACATGAGTACACATGCGTATCTGAACACGGCATTCTGTTATTTCTTCGAGAACACATTCTTTTTTGACAATAGTAAACAAAGCTTGTGTGTGTTTTTCTCGGCTTTTGTATATAAATTGCCCATTACCCATTCTTGAGGAACATCATGCCTCGGGCGATTGCATTTGCAATCAAGATGAAACTGGAGCGCGCTAAAAAAAAAAGGAAAAGGCACCTCAGTGGGACTTTTATCATCCCAAAATCTCGTGGCACCGCATCCATCTTTGATGAGGCAGGCCGCTTATACGCTCATCCATCCTGGGCATCCCGTGGGCTGCGGCTAAGGTGCTGACAGATTTATCTCCTAAGACAGATGTATTTTACACTCCCACACCCCTCCAGCTTTTTAACTTTTCCGTGGATTTACTTTCCTTTTTCTCTGCATTTCGGAGGTTAGCACCAAGATTACCCAAGACACTGACTCATGCAGGAATCTATCGGAGGCGGAGAGAACTGTTGTGAGGAAATTACATATTTAGTTTTAATGGGAGTCAATGACATGACATTAATGACTTACAATACATTTGAGTGCTACAGGAATGACACATGTTTGTAGGCTAAACCCAGAAACGAGTTAGAATTTTAGCACTTCCAGTGAAAATCCAAAAGCCAAAGGAAAAAATCAAAGGATTTTGTCAAGGGAACCGGTGTGATGCTAACTTCTGGGTTGGCCTACAAGAATACGTCATCAGGCTGCACTCATATTCATTAAAGATATTAAAGGGATAGTTCACCCAAAAAATAACCCCATCAAGCTATCCTAGGTGTATATGATTTTCTTCTTTGAGACAAATACAATCAGAGTTTTATTTAAAAACACATTTCTGGATCTTCCAAGCTTTATAATGGCAGTGAATGGGTGTTGAGATTTTGAAATCCAATAAAGTGCATCCAACCATCATGAAAAGTACTTTACACGCTTTCTGAAGTGAATCGATGCATTTGTGTTAAAAAAATACTTTTTCCACTTCTTCGTGAACTTACACTTTATAAAGTTTTAAATAAGGATATGCACAAATGCATTGCTTGACTTCAGAAGGCGTAGTGGAGTAGTTTATATGATGGATGAATGCACTTTATTGGACTTCAAAATCTCAACACCCATTCAATGGCATTAAAAAGCTTGGAAGAGCCATTTTTTATATATCTCTGATTGTATATGATGGCTTGAGGGTAAGTAAATTATGGGGTAATTTTTATTTTTGGGTGAACTATCCCTTTAAAAATGCCTAGGATAAGCACAATATTAATTTGTGAATTAAAATTTAATTCTAATATGTTCTTGGATCATAAACTGTACTGATAACAAAAACAATACTTTAACACACACATATGTGTGTATATATATAAAAGAAATTTTCTGCTGCTCACCAAGCCTGCATTTATTTGATCCAAAATATAGCAATATAAAAATATATATAAAATACATTTAAAAATATATAAATATTTTACTATTTAAAATAACTGCTTTCTGTTGAAATATATTTTAAAATGTAATTTATTCCTGTGATCAAAGTAAAATTTTCAACATCATTACTCGTGTCATATGATCCTTCAGAAATCACTCTAATATGCTGATTTGCTGTTCAGGAAACATTTACTATTATTATTATTATTATTATTATTATTATCAATATTTACAACAGTTGAGTTTTTTCAGGATTCTTTAATGAATAGAAAGATCAGAAGATCAGCATTTATCTGAAATAAAAATCTTTTGTAACATTATACACTATACCATTCAAACCTTGGAGTCAGTATAATTTTTTGGGGCGAGGGGGGAAGGAAATTATAAAAATTAATACTTCTATTTAACAAGGATGCTTTAAATGAATCAAACGTGATGATAAAGACATTTATAATGTTACAAAACATTGTTACAAAAAGTGTTACAAAAACAGTGTGTTACAAAAAAAAGTGTTAAAAAAACATTGTTACAAAAAGTGTTACAAAAGATGCGGAAAACGACCCTCAAAACTGTGTGTCAAGGTCAAAATAAAATAGCAGATAATTTGACCTTTATATGACAAGGCAAGTTTAGTTCAGGTTATAAAATGTAGTCCATACAAATCTAATGATATTTGTGAATTAATAATTCATAATACACATGCTTGTTAAATAAATAAATAAACCTGATAAAATATATACATTTAAAAAAAAAAAAAATGATTAAAACGTATAAAACCATCAAGAATACAAAGAGTGCATTTCTAAGAACTTGTCAAGCCCGTGTTTGAAACTGCATTTATAAAAGATTTCTCTTTTCTTTATTGTGGAGGCTCTTATATGTCATTGACCTACTAGTCTACTTTAAAAAATGAATCCCTCCCCAACTCAAAACATGCGCTGACACATAGCCTACAGCGTTTCACAGAAGCACTGCCTGGATTGATGAGCGCCACGTACACATGATGATAAATTTGTTGTTTGTAACTCTTGCTTTGAGCTTACAAATCCCCGTTTATACACTCCAGTGAAAGAAGCACCATCATTTCCCAACAAAACACCAATGATTCCTGACCATGTATGAAAAAATGTGATGCTTTTTGTAGACCTAGCTCTTTAAAATTCAAATACATCCTTTTTCAGTCTTTACAATGCATATTGTATCAAGTCAATGAAAGTTTAAGGGAGAATAAATCATGTGCTCTTTCACACAAAGGATAGAGTTCAAATTCTGTGCTTTGGGTCACTCAAAAGGTCTGTCAAAGTTAGTAACAAAGGGAAATATATAGCTGTAGCATTAGGTCATCAACTTTCAAGTTGCCATAGCAGCATGTTCATGCAAGATACAAAGGTCACATGTGAATTCGAATATAAGAAAGTGTTTTCACTTAAAACAGGGTGCGTACAACTCAAAACATGACCTATTTGACTTGTTCTTTTTCTGTTACATGCCACATCATGTTTTCACCAGTGTGGCGTTTTCTCACCAAGCTGAGGTTTTACTGCACTGTTTAAAACATATAACCTCATATATTAGGCAGTTAAGCTTCTTGGTTGATTCATCGGTTTGCGTAGATGTGGTCGTAAAACGACGGACTGTGTAAAGTGTCTCTGACGTGGGAGAATGTGAGGCTGAATGGAAGATAGTGGAGCTGGTGGGGCTTAGTGCATTGAGGGTGAAAATCACACGGAAACCTGAACTTAAAGCTGACTTGAGTCACTTCCTCTCAGAGGAGAATAAAGGATGCCTCCCACAAAGAGAGAGAAAGACAAGAAACCACCTCCACATCCGCAGCACTATAAGAAAAGGGCACATTGTGTGATGTCATGAAAAGCAGAGCGTCTTTTTAATCAGCTTGAAAGGAAATGGTAAAACTTTTTACACACCCTTCCACTGACTCTTGAATTATATAGAAAGGCAATATACAACATTTGTACATTTAGTCTAAGCACCGGCATCCTAATGCGTGCCAGAGTGTCGGAGGCCCTAGAAAGAACACACACCAAGGGCCTTTTGTGTCCAAAATACCGAGTCGAACGTTTTTTTTTGTGCGAGAGAGCGTCCTTTCACCCATCCCACCTCCTCTGTTGTGTTTCGTCACCGTTGTCTTGAGTCACACAGCCGGACGCAAAAGAACTTTGGGAATTTCAAGACACTTTCTGGCGGGACAAACGGATCCGCCACAGATGCACGGCAGTGGGTCTCTCAATACAACGGCTTGACAACTGTCTGTCACTCTGTTTGCAGCATTGATGTGCGCCTCTAATGAGGCGAGACAGATGGACGGGATAGACCACATAGATTTCATACCATGTAGACAGTGCTGAACCAGTTATGTACTTTCTGAGTGAAAAATGAATTTATGAATAAAATCTGAAATTTAAGATTTAAGAAGGTATAAGTTAAGACTAATTCTATATAGATTTAAAAGAACTTTTATATACACTGCCATTTAAAAATGTGGGATCAGTAAGATTTTTTGTGTTTTTAAAATAAGTCCTTCTACTCATCAAGGCTGCATTTATTTGATTAAAAATACAGAAAAAAACTATAATATTGTGAAATATTATTGCAATTTAAAATAGTGGTTTTGTATTTTAATATACTTTAAAATAGAATTTATTCATGTGATGCAAAGCTGAATTTTCAGCATCATTACTCCAGTCTTTAGTGTTAAATGATCCTTCAGAAATCACTCTAATATGCTGATTTATTATCAATGTTGGAAACAGTTGAGCTGCTTAATATATATATATATATATATATATATATGTGTGTGTGTGTGTGTGTGTGTGTGTGTGTGTATATATATCGGAACCTGTGATACTTTTTTCTGGATTCTGATAAAATGATTTTTATTCATAAAATGAATAAAATACAAAGAACTCTAACAATATACTGTTCAAAGTTTGGGATCAGTAATGTTTTTTTTTTTTTTAGATTAAAAGAAGTTAATACTTTTATTCAGCATAATGTTAAATTGATAAAAAATGACAGTAAAGACGTACACTGTTAGAAACGATTTCTATTTTGAATAAATGCTTTTTATTAATCAAAGAATCCTGAAAAAAATATTAAGCAGCACTTAATACTGTTTCCAACACTGATAATAAATCAGCATATTACAAAGATTTCTGAAAAATCATTTGACACTAAAGACTGGAGTAATGATGCTGAAAATTCAGCTTTGCATCACTATAATAAATTATATTTTAAAGTATATTAAAAAAGAAAACCACTATTTTAAATTGCATTATTATGTCATTATTATTTTTTTTCTCTGATTCTTTTAACAAATAAATGGGAACTCTATTGCTATCATGAAAATTCAGCAGATTTGCCCAAATTCGCAACTGATTTGTCAAAAAAAAAACAACAACAACTAAATCTTTAGTTTGAGACTGATTTGAATCATTTTCAGTCTCAATCTAATATATATATGCCTTCTATCATCTATCTATCATCTTAATAAAACTATATAACATAAAACTGTTCTCACCTATAATTACATAATTATATAATTATCATATAGTTAATAATATAATTATCGTATGTTGCCTTTTACATGTTTTGCTGTTTTATGAACAGTTGTTTCATTATTGTTTTACTGCTTAAATTGCCCTAAAGTCGTATAATAGGCTTTTAATGGCAGATTCCATTATCACAACACATATGACAACAAAACATACCATGAGAAATATTTACTTGAATGTAAACAACATTTAATGTGGCATTATGTGTTGTACATCTGCATTTTCCTGACCTCTTCACGGTTAAAGGCGGTTCGCTGGGAGCAGAGCTGAGGGGGCTGGACCGTGAAACTTCACCGGCGGAATAAACCAAAACACCTGCCACCGCGCAGACTTTCAGCACACGGAGACGTTCAGCGTGGAGCTTACGTGACAAGAAGACGAACACATCTTCTGTTTTGTATTCAAAGTGGCAAACGTTGGAGATATTGTCACGAAACCTGCAAAACACATCTTGACTTTTGTTGCCTTTATCTCCTCAACTGTCTAGATAAGAGCTTAGAAGTATCCTCAGGAATTACGTGCACAAACTGCAACTTTTATCGCCGATTTTTTGGACTGACTGACACGCCCCAAAAGTGAGATTTCAAAAGGCTGGAGCTATAAAAGCTGTTATGTTTTTATGAGAAGCTTTTGGACGGATTTCATAATTTCAGTAAGGCACGAGCTGTGCTCACGGAGACGGTAAGGAATGTAACGATAAAATCTCACCTGCGCCTCAAGACATCAAATACACGGAGCGGCAGACTGAGCCACAAGACCAGCGAATCAGGTGAATATACAGCACTTCTCTCAGTTTCGAGATAAAACAAAAATAAACTTCCTAAAGTCTTAAAAGAGCTTTTTGCCCTCAGGTAAATGATAGGGAATTCACTGGGCATGATATAAAATTTAGAGGATTTAGTTTTTTGTTATAGCTGAAAATTTTTGCGAACCTGCCAAATCAAAGCAGCACTGTTTACTTTTAACAGTAATTCTACAGGTACAGACACTCCAACATCACCCCACATTCGACAACACCCTACAATTTGTGTGTTATATAAATATCTAATTTTTTGTACCTTTTTGTATTTAACATAATATGTCTGTACCAGATATAAAATACTACAATGCTACTAAAATTAATTTTATTTAATGTTATAGAGAAACCACATAGGGAAATGGGAAAATACAATCCAATAATTGTGACTACTATGGGTATGAGCTGATTTAACAAGGGTTTGCCCACTATTTGAGGAGCTGGATACATTGACTAGTGTAAATCCAGAGTGAATTTAGGGTGAATCTAAAGCAGAAATAAAATATAGCCTGTGTGCACATTTTCCAGATGGTTCTTTGTGTGTTCAGTCAGGTTTCTTTTATCTTCAAATGTGTGTATGGGTGCTTGAATAGTTTATACTTCAGGGCATTTGTGTGTTAGAGCAGCTGCAATTTCTTTTAACATTTGTGATTTTATGAGAAATTGTATTCTAAACTGTTAACTGGCATGAGTTTGTGTGGTGGTTGTTTATGTAAGCATATTTTTTATAGATGGCTACTGCATTCATACAATGTGACATCCAAGCTTAAACTTGATTCCTTCAGTATTATACGAACAGTTTTAAAGAAAGGGACAAAAATCATTTAAATGTCAGTTGATAAAGTTTTGCATTAAATAATGATATTTTGCAGATTCATTTTTTTATAGAGATCATCAGTTTACGGTTTATTATATCTTAATTTTAATTGTTTAGTATAAATATACAAAGCTTATAACTAAAAAGTTACAATTAACATAGGCAAAATGTGCAAAATCCTGCCCACTTTAGCAAACTCAGACCTCAGACAAATCTGTTTATAATTGTCAAGTACTAGTGTGGTACTCTTAACATCACCCTACAATTAGTGTGTGTTCTATAAATATTTAATTGTTTTATATTCTTTTTGTATTCATATATTCATATATTTGGACTTCATATATTCATATATTCATCATATATTCATATATTTGGAGATACAGCAGCCTGACATTTTGTCAGTCACAAAAAAGGGGAAAAAACAGACACGTTGGAGTTGGATTTAATGGACGTCATAGATTGCGCTTGAACATCCATAATTCATACGCTGGCCATTCCGGCAGAGGACGACTGATGCATAATGCATGCTAACAAGAAAGTATAACAGTTTACACCTGTGAAGTTCCACTCAAGATTTAAAACAGCAAGAATGTCACTTAACAGTTTACTTGAGTGATATAGATGTGCATATGCTGTATCTATCTATCTGTCTATCTGTCTATCTATCTATCTATCTATCTAT
>JAHKKF010516973.1:0-22301 GCA_019740295.1 Labeo calbasu | reverse complement strand
CATAGTGGTCGTCATTTACTCCCAACATCTGAGCTGCTGAAGATGCAGTAGATTACATTTGTTTGTGAAGGGAATGCACCTCCCGATCTACATATATCAGTCTATGTTCGCGCGAATCATTCATGGTCCAGCTTCACTTACAGCAGAAGTGAGTATAAGGGTTTTTTATGAATCTTTGTGATCGCCTTTCCTTATAACGTAGTAGTAAGGAAGTTTAGCGGCTAAACGCGGCTACATGCCACTGATGTAAACAATATTGTCTTTCCACAGATAGAAGAGAGGGGCGGGTTGAGCATAGCTCATTTGCATTTAAAGGAACAGCCCCTTAGAATTAGATGATTTTTGCTGAGCTCATTCTGAAAGGTAAAAATGGTGTTGTTTTACAAAACCATTGAGAATTTTAAATCAAAGTATATTAGAGACTTTTTATTAAGACCCTAAAGAATCATATCAGCTTGTGGAAAATGGGCATCCGATGACCCCTTTAAAGACTCTACATATTTTTGTGCACTCACAATAACAACAAACCTTTATGCTTTTGTAAAATATTGAAAGCAAACAGGATGCACTTTCTTCTGTCTCGGTTTCTGTGAACTTGAAACTTCGAAACTCTGTGTATACTTACCTTACAAATATGAAACTGTCTATAGAGAGTGATCCAATTCAAACAGAAAACAAATATTCATAATAATCTGCATGAAATATACATACAGGTGCATCACTACTGCAGAGATGACGAGTCAGTGTCGCCAACTTCATCTCTTAAGCCGAAAACAAAGAAAGCACTAGTTTAATTACAAATTATTAAAATGTTAATGCAGTCTCCTTGCAATTTTTCCCTGACACATTCATAATTATATCTGCCGGTGCGCTTGAGCGCTTATTAGGCTATTTAGGCAATTAAAGGCTCATTATTATTATTTATATAGTTTATTAATAAACGTGCGACTAATAGTCGACTAATGATTAAAATGAACGACTACTAGTCGACCAGAAATATCTTTAGTCGAGGGGCAGCCCTAGTGATATTGATAAAAATCTTTCTCGAGCATCAGATCAGCATATTACAGTGATTTCTAAGGATCACATGACACTGAAAACTGGAGTAATGCTGCTGAAAATTCAGCTTTGCTTTACATAAAATACAATTTTAAAATATATTCACATAGAAAACTGTTATTTTAAATTGGAATAACATTTCACAGTGTTACAATTTTACTGTATTTTTGATCAAATAAATTAGGCCTTGATGAAGGAAACATTAATCTTTCACAAAAAAAAGAACATTATTCTGCATCATAAAATATTTTTTGGTGAAATTTGCATAGCATATAAAAAAAAAAGTTCAGGGTCAGTACGATTTTAGGCTTTAAAGAAATTTCAAGTAAATTGTTGTTCTTTTGATATTTCTTTTCAACAAGGAATATACATTCATTAAACAAAATATATATTTTTTTAATATTTCACAATAGAAAACAGTTATTGTAAATTGTAGTAACATTTCACGATTTTACAGGTTTTTTTTCAAAATATATATCAAATAAATAAGGCGAGCATGAGAGTCAAAAATATTAATTTTTGCACAAAAAAAGAAAATTCTCCATCCATTAAGGCTGCACGATTATGACAAAAATCATAATTGGCGATTATTCCCTTGAAACTGGAATTGCGATTACTAATTACGATGATCATAATTTTAGTAATTTGAACAATTACATAATTGTGGCATCTGTAATTGTAATCACGATTAGAAATTCGATTAATTGTGCAGCCCTACTATCCATAAATATTTATTACCAACCACTGAACTGTATTTGCTTTATTTCATTAAAATATATTTTTTGTTGCCTTTATTACAAATAGTAATAAATAAATTAATTTTCCTTTGCAGTGACTTGTGTCACACCCAGCATCATTTACAAACCTTGAATAAAATCATCAAGATCTTAATTTTGATTTTTTTATGTATTATTTTCAGGTGCTTAACGCAAATAAGTCTCGCCACATGGCAGTCTGAGATTACCGGGAAACGAAACTTCTGGCATAAATGGTCTGAAACGCCATTTTATTAACTCGCCAAAACGATATTTGTACTCTCATTTCGTTTTTTGGACCCTGCAAATACGCACTGTTAACGTTTAACGGGTTGTGAACTCCACACAATGGCAACAACAATTCCAAATTTGCGTTCAATTTGTCTTAATTTCTGGCAAAATGAGTTCTACGCTTTTAGCTGCGCTGTGGAATACAGGGATTTTTATATAAATGTCTGACTTTTTATCATCTGTTACGGCTGAATTAAGTTCCGTGCGGTTTGTTTGCATTCTCTTGGCGATGCTCTGATAAAGCAACGGACGATGTGTCTTATGAAACAATACAAGTAAAATAAAATTAAAGTTGGATGTAAATTATTAATGAAATAAAATCTGTCATTATCTGCAAGATCATTAGAGAGAAATTACCTCCCCAAAAACAACAGGGTGTTCTCGAATGACCATTATGACCCTTTCTGGGCCAGAGACTGCATTCCTCTGACATCAGGTGGAGATGGAAACAGATTTTAGATGATGTTATTAGCGATGCCCATCTTGGGGTTCAGGTTCACTAAACCCTCCACTGGCAAGACGCAAGAGCGCAGAGGCCAAAACCATTTAATTCCTCCTTCCAATTTAAAATTTGCAGACACAAGTGAACTTTGCTCAGCTGCTCGCCCCATTGAAAATGAGCGCTAAGTGCGTCTGGCCGCCGCACACACGCATACTCCACACGTTTATGGATATTGTCCCTTGAGGGTTCATAAACTCTGCTAGCCAATACAATTAAACGCAGGTGATCACTCATACTTCTTTTGGACGCCTTTAGGATTTTGGCACCAAAGTCCAAATGAAAATAGGCAACATATGAAGGAATAAATCATGTTGCTTAGTTTTTAAGTTGTCTTCAAAGAGCCTCTTTATGGCCGGGGTGCTATGAAGACAAATTAAACATTACGGGTTGTGGCCCTTTGCGCTTTTTATTGGCGGCAGCTATGTGCTATTTTGATAAGGCTCATCAAAACAGAGAAAAAAACTGTATTTTTTCATCCTAGACTGGCAAAGAGAGCAAAACCTTGAGTATAAGCCACATGTGTAGGAAATTAAATATATTTTACCTAAGAGCTCAAGGAAAATTATATATATAAAATAAATTTTGTATGATATAAATAACCGAAACCTGTTTTTATAACAGTTAGGAATTTTTCTACATATTAATGATATTAATTTCATAACAGTTAAACCTTACCTCTCAGCAGCACAATGTAACACAGTTTCCTGTGATGTTACGCAATCAATCTTTTCCATGAAAATCAATGTCTCATAACCAGCTGTGACCATGACAAGTGACAAGAGACAGGACATTTGTTTTTTTTTTTATTTTGGTGTCACGCTGGGTAGCCCTGCTTATTGTGAAATATCATTTGTTCATAATTCTGCTACTCATAACTGCACATCAAACATTGTCTGATTGGTTGAAATTGTTTCATGTTGTGCAGCATTTTTGTTGTCAATGTGGAAAGAGTTGGTTTGTTGCTGAAAAATTGTCACATCTTACCCATTTAGGTCAAGTGAAAACATCTTATTGTTATTCCCATATTTCAAAAATTAAAATGTTTAATTTTAAGTATGTATGACGATAGTTTACATTACACTGAATTTAATTGATACTAGTATAATAATAAAAAATAACAGTTTTAATAACAGTAATTTAGAAGGAAAATTTAGAAGAAAATGTGAAAACTGTTGCACTGCAAAAAAATAAATTAGTATTTTCTAATTCTAATCATATTTAGTTTTCCAGCAGTGATAATTGTTATAAATAGACTATAATTATCCAATATATAAATTTTACCTTTTTCAGTTTAAGATTCATGTGTGTTTCCCCCCTAAACTAGATAGAAATAAAGTATATTTAAATGCACTAAAATACTTAAATACAAGCAAGTACATTTGTAGTACATTCTTATTTTAATTTGTGCTAAATAAAATAGTAAACGTTATACACTATAAAAACACTAATTAAAAGTATATTTTTACTTAGTAGTACTTCAGTGCAATGCCAAAAGTATACTAAATACCACCAATATTTAAATTGATTTTTAGTGCATAAAATAAAGTATACTACTGCAAAAATATACAGAGGAGTTTCATTAGGGTATTTCTTAAAAAGTGTGCTTTGAATGCTTTAAAAATTTGTTCAATCTTAGTAGACTTTTATACAGTAATCCTAAATTTAAATTAAATTGATTTGATTAAAAATATATTTCTAATGTGCTAATTATAAGTACTATTTATAGTACACCAAATATACAGAAGTGTGTTACAAGTGCATTACTTAAAAGTGTGCTAGGACTGTCACTAACGATTATTTTGGTAATCGAGTAATCTGTCGATTATTCTGATGATTAATCGAGTAATCTGGTGATTATAAGTAATAAGAACACACCTAAGTAAACAATAGCCTTTAAAATGACTTAAAATACATAAAAATAATAATATAAAATGTAAATTGTCAAAATCAAGTAATCATATGGTTTTATTGAACATAACTGTTAAAATACATAATGTATTATAAGCAATAGAGCTAATGTACATCATGCATTATATCAATTGCCTGCAGAGGGCGCCGACGGTCTGACGATTATTTTTACACTTTACTGCGAGATCTCATCTGTTTAATATTGACTAAACAACAATAAGTCAAATGTCCACTTAATCTTTAATATTTGGCCTATTATTTATGATAGAAAAGTTACAACCACTGTAATATCTTAAATATGTGGACATCAAAACGTGTAAACTCAAGAGTGAGGGTTTAAACTTTTACTATGAACAGCTAGGATACTGAGAAAGATATTAATGTATTCTTCTGTGTTTGCCTAGGTTTTATATTTACCTTAGAAATCTAATGAAACAGCGCACATTACATTCCCAGATTAATGTTATATAAACCGAAACAACAAGAAGAAGAGATTGAGACGCTCCACACATGTGAATGAAAGTAAAGTTTGTGTAGCAGCATTTACTGTGAAGGGAGCTGCTCCGAGACGCACATATGTAACCTACACGCATGTAAATAATTAAAGTGCATATTTTAAACCTGTATCGCATATATTTATTTAATTGAATCGTGGCGTTTGTGAATTCTAAATAGCATTATGCTTTATTATGATTTTTAAATATGTGGTTTAATATGTGGAATGCGCCACTTACAGTATTTTGCCAATTACTCAACATGGGCAAAATGCAATCAAGGATTTTTTCAAATCGAATACTCAAATAGAATAGAGGAATCATTGCAGCCCTAAAGAGTGCTATGAATGCTTTACATGAAATTTTAGTGGCTTTTAAAATACGCAATCTATTTTAATGGATTTTCATAAAAAATAGTAGTAGAAATGTATTAATTACAAGTAAAACCCTATAGGTGTTAAACTTTTTAGGTGGCAAACTCAGGTTAAACGTGTACTAAAATTCACAATAACAATAAGTATACTTTTAGCATAAAGTACTTAAAGTGCTAGATTTTTTAGTGCTACTAATGACATACTAATAGTTGATTGTACTATTTAAAGTCACCATTAACATATAGTTAAGTATATCATATAATACATTTGAAAAGAATTATTTAATGTACAAAAATATGTGGGTAATACATTATAAATACATACTAATAAATACTAAGCATACTGAAATAAAGTGTATTTTAGTGCACTTTTTTTTCATGTGGGAATACACCTCAAATTTGCTATACTCACTCTGGAGGGCAAGGCTCGGTGTTGCAAGGTCGCTGGTTCCCTGGCGGTTTGCTGTCCGGGTCGCAGTAGCTGTTTTGAACCACCGAACCGTCATCCAGTCTTTTACACACCACCTCCTGCTTCTGCGAGCCTGCAAAAAGACAATAAAACATCACTTTATTCATCTGCCTCACGCTTTCAGCTGGGAGATCATTTTCGACACTTCAGCAGCTCGTGCGCAAAGCGCTGTGTGGTCGGCGTAGATCCCTGAGGTAAAACTACTTCTCTGTCTCTTCTCTAGGGGTCCACTTGCTGACAGAGCACTCTGTGTGGACAGAGGCACAGAGGCGATATTATTTTTCCCTCAGTATTATATCTAGGTGTGTAAATGCCTCGGTTGAAGTGAGTGTCTTAGCGAATGACTTTTACAGAGAAGCCAATCTTTTCTTTGGCTCTTGGTTGTGAAAAGTGAGCATTACCACAGTAATGGCAGAGTAGTGCGCTGCGCTATATACTCAGCGCTAGGAGCCATTGGTGCAGGGGCTCTTTGGGGCCCATAAGGAAAGACATTAGCCTCCAGTTAAGCCGGTTTATGCCAAGCTTGGCTAATGCGCAAGGCCACCTTGTGAGGTGGATCTAATAGCTGCCAATACGGCATTCTTGACTGGGTAACCGAAATAATGAAATACTCCGGTGGGAGCGCGATGACCACTTTCGAGAAAAGAGATTTGATTTGCAGCAACTAAACTAGGGGGTAAATGTAAAATCTCATGACATCAGTTCATGATGTAAGGCCGTTATCAGTGTTGTTGCACATAACGATCAAAATAATAAGACGGCAACATTGAAATTTAATGGGAGTTGTAGAAAAGCAGGAATCGAGTCCAAGCATCTGTAGCGGTGTGAATCACGAATCATCTTTAAAAGAATATTGCAGAATTTTTATGGCAGTTCACAGTGTTTAAGCGCTCCCCGTGTGGCTTGCCAACAGAACAGCCGTGAGTTGTATTAATAATACAAAATTTCACAAATGACATAAGTGTTGCTTTGGGGTATTTCCATATAAACTAAAATGTGTTCAAATGAATTGAGCAACAAATGAGGTTGAGTTCACTGAGCCCAGAGAAAACCCTCCATGGACTAGCCTGCAATGTTTGCATTTTTTGGTGAAATATAACAAGTATTTTGAATGTTTTCAATGGCCACACTTTAAAAAAGCAGAGAGGAAAACTATTTATTGTTGTAAGAAAGCCATTTATTTCGGGGCAGCCCGAACAGTCTGGTCATATTTGAGGCGAGGGCTCACATTTACATGTGGTTGCGACATTCAGATGTTGAAATAAGAGGAGCCTTTCTGCTCACTGCATAACTTGTACATTAGCAGTACAAATTGATGGACCATATAGTAATATGTCAGATAAAATATGCATTTTATCATACTGTTGGATTTTATTACTAATAAAAAAAGATGACTCGGCTGAAAGCAGCAGAATGGATTTCCAGTCAAATACGGTTCACAAAGAAGACATTGCAAAGCAAAACGTACCATAAAAAGTACCATAAAAGTATGCCAAACCGAAATTTAAGTTGGTAAAGCAGATCAGTTCAATTTATATTGAATCATTTAAACCGGTTTTGTGAACTGGATGAACTGATTCATTTAAAAGATCAATTATTCAAGAATCAGACTTTGCTACTTCTCATATGAACTCTCATTTTTGAAGCTTAAAGGGAACCCTGGGTATTAAAGGGTTACTCCACCCCAAAATGAAAATTTTGTCATTATTCGCTTACCCCCATGTTGTTCCAAACCCAAAAGCCAAAAGCTTTGTTCATCTTAGGAACACAAATTAGGATATTTTTGATGCAACGTCCAGAAACGTCGCAAGGAGTTCAGTAAAATAATCCACATGACATCAGGGGTTCAACCGTAATTTTATGAAGCTACGAAAATACTTTTTATGTGTAAAGAAAACGAAAATAACAACTTTATTCAACAATTCTTCTCCTCCGCATCATTGTAGCACCATTATGTAGTGTAACCCCTGAACACAAACGCCGTATGCTGTTTTGTGTCAGCTGTGCCACGTGTCGTTTGCATTCAGGGGATACGCTCCAAAATGGCGCTACAGTGATGCAGAGCAGACAAGTTATTGAATAAAGTCGTTATTTTTGTTTTCTTTTGCGTACAAAAAGTATTCTCATAGCTAATGACCCTGATGTCACAGGATGGTTATTTTACAGATCACCTTGCTATGTTTCTGGATGTTGATCGTGTTAATTACATTGCTTTTTTATGGGAGAGTCAGAAAGCTGTCAGAACGCATCAAAAATAACTTAATTTGTGTTCTGAAGATGAACGAAGCTTTTTTGGGTTTGGAACGACATGGGGGTAAGTGATTAATTACAAAAATTTTATTTTGGGGTGGAGTAACCCTTTAAGACTTGTATGGCTGAATATAACATAAATTATGTAATTTACTGAAGAAGAAAACCCATGGAGGATTTACATTATTTTAAAACATCCACATAGTTTTATACATATTTTGGACTATGGGGTGTGCCATGGTTGCATTCGGTGAGCTACTCGCACTACCTGTTGCTATTTTTACCGCAAAACAACTCAGAAAATAAAATACTGATACAACGCCACAGCTACTAAAAGAGCTTACAGGTGGCGATGGATATAAATGTAGGCTTAAACCAAATGCCGTACCATTGTTTTTTTGCACCATCATGACAAGTGTCTGTGTGATTACATAGTGCCAGAATGGCATCTAGCGTTTCTTGTCTCTGCCGTTTGTGAGCCCTTTCAGTAGCTGTGGTCTACTAAAAGCTTCAAAGACATCAGGACTAAAGTGGAGAAAACAAAGACGCAGGTCTTTAGTAAGTTTTATTCATCCACAGGCATCTTCCCTGTCTTTACTCCTTTTCTTACATTGTTTCTCTCGTTGCCCTTCGATTGAAACATCCCAACCAAAAGCCGCACAATGTGGCATCGTATCAGTATTTTATTTTCCGAGTTGCGTTGCGGTAAAAATAGAAACAGGTAGTAGCAGTAGCTCACCGAGTGCGGCTATTTCAGGTCATCATCCCCCATAGTCTACAATATGTAGAAATTGATATGGATTTTTAAAATAACACAAATCTGTTATGGGTTTTCTACTACATATTTAAGCAAGAGAAATCATTTATGTTATATTAAGCCGTACAAGTTATGGGGTTCCCTTTAAAAAGCTACTTTTCCATTGTTTTTATATGTAAACACATGTTAGATGGATGTGTTTGCAGTATCTCACACATAACAGTGTTCTAAAAATGGCGCTCAAGTTAAAATAAGTTAAACTTACATCTTGAGACCTTTTCCCTATTCTACTGCCCACATCTAGCATTTTCAAAGCAAAAACATGTTTTGTGTCAGTGGCCCCTTAGTAAGGATGTGAATGATTGATTGGTTTACCTCCTGCGCATGTTGCAGAGCACTCAGACCAGGGCAGATGGTGCCAAGAGAAGCCCACTTCATTGTCCCCACTTCCTGTACGCTGGATCGGAACATTGAACTTGTAGTGGATGCCCAGGTTCTGTTCCTGTAACAGCACCTGAAACATTAAAAATGGATGGCGAGTTACTTTTCTGTTGCTTAACGAAGAGTTCAGGGTCTACCTGGTTAGTTTCGTTCCCAAATTGTGGCAAATAGCACATTGAGGGACACAAATATTTCAGTATATACAGTAGACGGAATTTTAGAGTAGTTCATAGCGGGACGGTGGGGATTCTTTGGTGTCATCAGCCAAACAGTGTTGTCGTGATGTCATTTTCTTGGCTCAAGGAAGAACAATTTAATGTGTCTACGAGTAAAGATGGATGCAGGTTGCAAAGGTCCGTGGCTGGATGCGCCGACCAAGCAACTGTCATTGAGATGAATGGGAATTTCTCCAGGTATTACAGACCTCCATGGTCTTTTGCACCAAGGATTTTGGCAAAGGAAGTTGGTCTTGGATCGGTGACAGAAAGACAAATACTGAGGTCTTAAAAATGCATGGAATAGAGCAATCAAATCATTAAGAATGGGAGGTTTTTTGGATGAGCCCAACCTCGGTTCAGCTTGAACGAGCACATATTTAGCATATCACATCAGCTTTACTCCTGAATTACTTAGTCAGAGAGCTGTAATTGTGTGTGTGTTATAAATTGGAAAGCCATGTTAACCAGTGTGGGCCACAATGGAATGGCTTGCGGTGCACTGGCCACTTGTATGTTTTCCAGCGGTGCTGCGACCAGGCCTGGTATTTCCAGCACTTTTGTCCAGGCGAAAGCGATTGTGGTTGCCGAGACGGGGCTTTTCAGAATGAACACACACACGCGTGCTAAAACATGTGCACATGAGCACTCTCATTTGGCCAGACAGAGGTTTTTAGTGCAAACATATATAACGGTTAACTCTGAAACCGCTAGCCAGAGTTCATGTGAGGTTTGTACACAGATGTGGACTTTATTTAGCATGAGCCAAGTAATTTCAAACTGTGCATTCAAAACACAAGCCTGCTGTATGGTATCACGACTGTGACTTTACTATAAGACAACTTGACTATATGAGATTTTATAGTCTGACAGTAATTCAAAGGAAAGGCCTGAATTGTTGTGCAAAAGCCCATTCCAGTTGGAAATTGTATTTAACTGTAGATTTAATTTCTATATTTTTAATGTTGTAGCTAGAATGTAAATTGTGTCCTTTGGTAAAACTAGTTTAATTTTAAAAAGTCACATATATCATTGCATTCTGTACTTTTAAAATATGTTAAGTATTTACATTTTTTCATAGCATGAAATATGCTTCATGTAAAACTTCAAGACACTTTAAATAGCTACAGTAAATAAATATACAAAAGTTGTCACATTAATCTGAATATTACATATAAGACACTACTCATGAAAATGTGTTTTACATAAAAGTTCGAGCAAAACTGTCATAAATAAGATTGTTACATACTTTTAAATGGTTACATCTTTTTCAATTTGAACATTTTAAATGTAAAATTCTAGATAACTAATTAAACACACAAACATTTGCACTAAGTGCTTACAAACAGCTTTAACAACTAATAACTATACAAATAATTATGTACCTCCAAACAACTTTATGGGTTTAAACCATTTTTGCATATGTACTTACAAACACTGTGTTTTGAAACATTATCATTACTTAAAAAATACTTTTCAAAAACCTTTACATTTTAGATAGCTAACTTATTAAACATTAACACACATAAAAATTTGTATGAAATTTCATACAGCTTTACACATTTAACAACTAAAAACTGCTTAAACATTGCAATTGCATTCCGTACTTTCAAACAGTCATGGGAATAACGGCGTAAATGGCGTTATTAACGGCGTTATTTTGCTTCAGTAACGAGTAATCAAACGAATTACTGTTTCCCCCGTTACAACGCCGTTACCATTACTGACAATAAAATGCAGCGTTACTATAATTTATTATAAAGATTATAATAATTGTATTTTTTCAGTTCATCTGAATGAATGCACAGTGTACCCGTATTTGACGAACC
This sequence comes from Labeo calbasu, assembly GCA_019740295.1. NCBI lineage: Eukaryota > Metazoa > Chordata > Actinopteri > Cypriniformes > Cyprinidae > Labeo > Labeo calbasu. Next base: position 10,958 of record JAHKKF010516973.1, on the reverse strand, counting down.
GTAATTTTGTCTCACACATGCAAAGAAAGATACAGAGCGAGAGAGATCTACATACCATGCAGAATTGATGTGCTACATGTAAACGATATTCTTTGCTGTATTTTCCTGTCAAAATAACGGAACTCCTCTGGAATTTTTTAGCTTTTACGAACTGCCCATTTCTGACCCCCTCCAAATTATTACCCCCTCTCGCTACACTGGAAATCGCTACACTGTAAAAAACAATTTGTTGAGTCCACTTAAAATAATTTGTAACCTGGCTGCCTTAAAATTTTAAGTTCAGTCAACTCAAAAAAAGTTTATTCAACTTGAAATGTTTAGTTATATATTAATATTATAGGGGTAGAAATCTGGAGGGGGTCAGAATTGGGCACAACATCGGTTTCTCCGGTAGTAGGAAGAACTAATGGGCAAACGGCAATCTCATTGGCTGGCGCTCACCTATTATTGTCCCTGTTTTGATTTCAGCAAATCAGTTCGAGTGAACACAGACGACGTGATCAATATTCATGAACCCAGCAGCTCATTAATCCTTAGTGCGTTTAATCTTGTTATTAGTAGTAGAATTCGTAGTAGCTTTATCTAAATTATCATGATGTCATATTATAATGCTTGACTGACTGATGCTAAGTGTACTTTCAGATATTTAAAAAACTATTTCATTCATTTAACATATTTAATATTGTGGGCATCCAAGTTATTTGACATATTTGAATGGTTTTTTTTTAAAGTAACACAATAGTTACCAGTCATAATGTAAAAATGTTTTACTAAAACTTTAGATAACTATTAAGTACTTAAACATTGTCAAATAACTGCTATGTACTTTTAACAAAACTTTACATTTTAACAACTAATAACTGATTGAAAAATGTTTGTATAATTACGTTCTTCAAACAACTTTACATGTTTTAAACACTAGCCATAAAATGTTTTGCAAAGCATCAAATTTGCTAATTCTTTGTCTCACAAATAACTGCGCAATGAACTTATTTTGGTAATTATTTTCATCATTTTTACTGAAAGGAAAGTGGAGAATATCCAACATATACTTCTAAACCGCTAGCGCTACTAACACTACTGTGTTCCTTATATTAAATAAAAATCTACTCACCATAACCACTAAATTTTCAGTGGTGGCCCCTAGAGCTTCTAGCGACTCGGGTTCATCAGTCGGCCTCTTGTAGTGGAAGGCTGTTCCTGCAATGTCAAATTTGCGGGGCCAGTCGATCGTCCAGGCTCCGTTGATGTAATAGTCATCCCCCTCCGATTTCAAAGCTGTGACAAGCGAGAGCTCCAGTTAATAACCCGACACGAGTGAGATGCTGCCAAGCAGAGAGAGTGATGTCATCGCTGTCATTCATCAACATGATGAGCATCATCTTACAGAGGAGCTCAGGCTTCCTGATGTCATGGGCAATTTTCACTCTCGCTTTCAGATGCTGTGCAGCTTGTAGATCTAGCTTACCAAGTTCAGGTGAAAGTCTGCTTGCCTTACAAATACCATAACTGCTCAGTTGTCAAAACAAAGATCTCATCTCAAAGCATAACACACCTTAAAACAGTCACTCTTGTCTTGATTCCAATAGGACCAAATTGTAGAAGAACAATCCAGATGTTTATTTTTTATTTTTTTACTCACTCCAGCTCAAAAAGACACCATTTATTTTTCTTAAAGGTACACCAAGTATTTTTCAAACAAAGAAATGAATGGTACTTTTAATAAATCTTTCAAATGGTAACACTTACATCGAAGATGAAGATGTTTTATTATACATTGGGCAGGTCACTCCATCATGGTGGAATGAAACTTTTAGCCAACAAATTAGGCCAAATAATAACTAAATGGCTTAAACTGGCCTAAATAAGCAAATTCTTAGAAGTTGAAGTTGCGAGAACTAGAAGTTGTGAATTGCATAAAACGAAAATGCAACTATTAATTTCTTTTCTTTTTCTTTTTTGGCCGCATGGAACAATAAAGGAGAAATTTAGCAGAATGTTCAAACTGATCTTTTCCATACATTACAGTAACGAGTTGTGTCCAAAAAGGACACAACAGGTTATATATTAATAATACTAAATGCCAGCTGGTTCTTGCAATTCTCGTAACTGAAAGTGGCAAGTTAACATGACAGTAACACCATATGTGAAAGAGCTGCATAAATGTTCTTCAAAACTTTGTTTGGAACAAAATAATAAATAAATAAATAAAATAAAAAACAGAATTCCCCTCAAACTATCAGTTATATAACACTTTGGGTAAAACCAACCAGAAAAAAATAAGGAGAGAAATGAAACGTTTCAGGTAGAAATGAAAAGAACTGACCGATGTTAAACATCAAATGAACCAATTCTGCAAGCATGCTTTTATTATTAGCAAAATATTTGTCAAACATTAAGGATCACAAGGTCATTTCAAAAGATTCTCACTTTAAACACGGCCATGTGTTTATATTTGACAAATGTGGCATGCATGTGAAAGTCTGAAGGAGACAAAATGTGCTTTACAATTTCCTTAAATGCGTTTCTCGCAAGCCCTTTGGCGCTGACGTTGGCCACCGCTGTGCTAGAACATCAGACAACTTATCTTCCTTTCAAACCGCGAGAAAAACCTCTAAATCAGCATGATAGACAACAAAACCCAACAAGCTGTCATACACACTAGCTATATTTATGTTTGCACTCAAAACAACTTAATTGGACCCGCTTGTTTGATTGTTTTAATTAGTTACATGGCTGAGAACCATGATGGTTTTACTCAGCTTGCGGTTGGGAAAAGACAAAAGGCAAAATCAAGACAATGAACAAATATAAGACATCAGAGTGAGGATGGCTGTCAGATTGGTCCAGATTTACACCCACAACAAAGCCTAAAACAAACCATTTCAGCAGTTTTGTACCCAGTATGGCTTCATGAAAATAGCTTCTAGAAGATAATTACGAACACTCACCAATGTAGTTCTTTGACACGGCCACTTCCCTGATTTCAATATGAACCGATCCTTTTGGTATCTGGACGACCTCCATGTAACCTACAAAATGCACAATTTGATACAGAAAATAAAGCAAAACTGAATTTCACTCATATAACAGCACTATTTTGCAGTTGTCTGTAAATGTACATACATGTACATCTTGTTTTAGCAGCATGTTTTTAGCATCACGAGTGCCGCAAACCACAATGGCATTATATTTAGGTCATGATGGTCGCCTAATCAACTACTCCACCCAACATGTGCATTTAATTTTTATATTTTTAGTGCCACTTAAATTAGCATGCCATGCTTTCATTAGCATTACTGTGCTGTAAAACTCTCTCTGAAGTTTCATCTTTGAATTTATTCCCTTTAAAGCACTAATACACTAAAAAAACAAAAAAAAAAACACAATTTGCTGAGTCAACTTAAAATAATTTGTTACCCTGCTGCCTTAAAACTTCAAGTTCAGTCAAGTCAAATAAGTTTAGTCAACTTGAAATGTTAAGTTGTACTAAGTGACAACTTAGATATTTAAGTTGACTTAACAAAAAATTTGGTTTGTTAAACTTAAACGCTGGGTAAGTTACCCAGCTGCCTTAAAAATTTAAGTTGAATCAACTCAAATATCTAAATTGTCACTTAGTACAACTTAACATTTTATGTTGACTAATCTTTTTTGAGTTGACTAAAAAAATGAAGGCAGCCTGGTAACAAATTAGTTTAAGTATATTTAAGTACTCAACAGTGTACTTCATTTACATCGTTGACTGCTTTAGCCACTGTCATATTTTTTTTTTTAAATGAAAGTTGAGTAGTTTCGATTTCAAATCATAACTCTGTAACTTCAGAAAGAAAATCAAAGTTTTTTTAACTTGTTCATGCATTTTCATTTCCAAGAATTAATTTGTAACCTCATCTTTATGGCTTTATCTTTATGGCTAATTCTTATTAGTTCCATCTAGCGTTTCTTGTAAACTATTCCGACAAGGAGATTTTGATTAGAATCCCAGCGTGTTCAAAGAAAACCTAACTAACTAAGCAACAGCAAATTCATTACAAGAGAAGAATCTACACCGTACCCTTCACTCCCCCTTAAAGTTTCAGATGATTTACCAGCTATACCTTAAAAGGAGAAAACAGTCCCTTACTACAGAGAATACTTTTGGATGCGGCCCGACAACGTGTGCAATATTACAAGTTTTATTGATTCTCTCACTGGATGATGCAATTAATACTCATATATTATGTTACCGCTTCTATTTTGACAACTTGTTTCTTGACCCAAAAACAAAAGCTTTATCATTGGTTGTCTGATGAAAAAAAAAACCACAGCATTTCCATGAAAAATGTCGAGTTTGGCCAAAGCACCCCGTTGGCCCCCTGACAGGAGCCACTGCCAAAAAGACAATGCGTTCCTCCGCTTGCTTGTGCTGTGCTTTCTTCAAGTGGGATTTCTCTAGTGGAAAGCGATTAAAAACTTGTCGCGTTTGGCAAGCGTGCGGCACGCTCTCTGGAATGGGATTCTGAAGGGAGAGATTGGTCGTGGTGCTCCTCTTCTTTCATACAACTCAGCAGTGGCTTGTGGATTTCACCACATTGTATTTTATGTTTTTGAACGCTTCAGAAATGTCAAATATTCAAAGCAATATGGACACTGACAGTAGGGACAACTGCCCTAGACATACGCTCAAACCCAGTGGTGACAGGACACCTTAAGACCCGGATATACCTAAGACAGTTCTTTTTCAGTCTATATATATATATATATATATATATATATACAGTATATATCAAGAAGTTTGATATATAGATAAACACATAAGCAGCGGTTTACAATAGGGCTGTCCCCTAATAGTTGACTAAGCATTTAAACCGTCTAAAATTATTAGTCGCAGAAAAAAATTCCACAAGAAGTGGTGAAGTCATGCAGTCCGTGACGGACAGATCGTTAACAGCTGGTCTACNGGATATACCTAAGACAGTTCTTTTTCAGTCTATATACATATATATATATATATATATATATATATATATATATATATACAGTATATATCAAGAAGTTTGATATATAGATAAACACATAAGCAGCGGTTTACAATAGGGCTGTCCCCTAATAGTTGACTAAGCGTTTAAACCGTCTAAAATTATTAGTCGCAGAAAAAAATTCCACAAGAAGTGGTGAAGTCATGCAGTCCGTGACGGACAGATCGTTAACAGCTGGTCTACGTGGTAATATAGTACATCGGGCAGGACATCCAATCGCTTACCTATCATTCATCGAAAGATGTAAGTAGTAGCAACTTTACATGGCAACTCAATCTAATGTTAACCTAGAAATATGAGCGCTACTGAAGCGTCTGTGTGGAGTGTGGAAGATGAAGAGCAGTGCGCTTTACTGCATGACAGATGGAGGTGAGGGTCGGTCACTTGCTCTTAAAATACTCCGTCATTTTTGTGCACTCAGAATAACAACGAAATGTTGCGCTTTTGTAAAATAAAGCAAACAGGATGTGCTTTCTGCCATCTAGGTCTCTGTGAAATTAAGCGAAAATCTGTGTATATGCCTTACAGACATGAAAAATACCTACAGAGAGTAAAATGTGTACTTTTAAATGAACCAATTCAAACAGAAAACAAACATTCTTAAATTATGTAATTCGTATGAAACATGCATATAGGCGCATTACTACCGTGATGACGAGTCAGTATCGCCGACTTAATCTCTTAAACCGAAAACAAAGAAAGAGCTAATTTATCAAATTTTCAAAATGTTATTGCAGTCTCCTTGCAGTTTTTCCCTGACACTTTCATAATTATTATATCTGCTGGTGTGCTGTGGCAAGCTTTTTTTGTGCGCTTGAACGCTTATTAGGCTATGTAGGCAATTAAAGGCTCATTATTATGATTTATATGGTTTATTAATTAACATGCAACTAATAATCGTCTAATGCTTAAAATGAACGACTACTAGTCGAACAGAAAAATCTTTAGTCGAGGGCAGCCCTAGTGAATACACCGATGCCAAAATATGTAAATATGCGCTGCCAGAATTGGGGAAAGTTACTAAGTAAGTAATGCATTACAATATTGTGTTACTCCATACTCCAAAAAAGTAACAAATTGCATTACTCAGTTACTCTTTCTGAAAAGTAATGCATTACATTACTTTTGCGTTCCTTTTTGTCACCTGGACCGGGCTTGCTTTAATAACAAAAAACCCAAAAGTTATGTTTTTAACTTTACAGGCCCCTTCACACCAAACGTGAAATTAATAAGCCTCAGGCTGAAGGAAGTGCCTCTACACCTCACTCCCAGTTTCTCTCAAACAGGGGGACAGAAGAGGTAACTTGGATTACTTCTTTGAAAAAGTAAGATGTTTCATTGTAAATTTAAAAGTAATGCATTACTTTACTAGTTACTTAAAAAGTAATCTGATTATGTAACTCACATTACTTTCTCAAGTGTGTGCTGCGCACTTTGTTCTCAGTAACAAAATAAACAACAAAAAATACAATGGTGAGAAAACAGCTGTTAAGAAAGCATTTGATCGTAGCAATGTGGATGTTTGCACCAAGTCACAACACATTTATCAATATAACACTTTATACAAAAAATAGCTTTAGAGTAGGGTGAGCATAGGTCCTTTTTGTCCAGACACGCATTGGTCGTGATTTGGAAATTACGGTTTTGTTTTTCAATTGTTAAAAAAAGCAGTCTGACCAATAGCGTGCAGGCACTGCACATAATCGACCAATTGTGGCTTGCAAGAAAGTAGGATATACAGAAAATGGTCATAGCAATGTCAATAGGAAAACAAAGCCAAAAATCTGGCCATTTTAGCCAATTTAGAAATCCTGAGTAGATTTCCATGTCAAAGCGGATCACACCTACCTACTGCGTAATCGCTATGCACCAATGGTAGTTCAAACATGTTTACCAGCTGGAGTGAATCCTCCAGAAAGTTTGCTTTGGCAAGCTGTTTTGAAGTCCCAAAACAAACTCCAAATGAATGTGTTAGAATGTCTGTTGTGTTTTGTCACACCGTTTTGTTCTTCACTTTCACATTAAGTATATGGGGGCCTTTAATAGCTCTCCAGTTCATGGTTCAATGCAGCCTGTGATTACACCTTTCAATATTTCTGCTACACCAACTTGATACACCTAGTAGATTGTCCAACACATTCTCATGGCAATGCGTAATAGTTCATACAAGATGGTGAAATGGTAAGATATTGAATATGTGTTATTTACGATGAGTGTATAATCAGTGACCTCCTGACCTCCTCTGGGCAGCGAATCGTTGAACAGTCCTTCAGTAACCTCACACGTACTGCCGTCCCCGCCGCACACACGGCATCTGTCCTCCTTGGCATCCGAGCCCAGGATGTTATCACAGCCAACATGCTGGAAAGACACAGAGGCAGAGTGTTTCAGTGCAGGGGAACACGGTCGAAGCATTCTGATTCAAAGGAAAACATGTCATTCACACAGCTGTATTAAGTCAGAATGTGACATGAAAAGATGAATGGTTCTGGTTTTGCTTTAGGACCATGATTTTACACTGGACACCAACATTATTTACAGCATTCTACAAAATTAAATAAAAATGTCCTTTAAATCAAACAGTGAAATTCGTTGATATGACAGGCTGATTATGAAAATTGACATTTTTGTAAGTGCATAAACAATAGCAGAAGCATGAGTAACACTATTTATATTTCTAGTGTTTTGTTTCTAAATGTCAATTGAATTTTTTTGGTTTTATGCTCTCGGCAGCCAATAATTCACCACACAAAACACATTGTGGTCAGCACAAACCAGGTTTACTCATGTTGTGTCAAATTTTCTTTCATCTTGCATGGTTTTGTTCATGAGGGCATGTCACGCAACCTGTCCATGTTGGCATTTGTCTAACTTGACTGGCTTCTACCAAATTACAGGTGAATTTGTGCCAAAATACCATTGAGTCTGACTGGGCACACAACCTTTGATGTACAAAAATGGCAATATGCGCTAAATTCCTACCATATTGGTTAACTGCCAATATTATGTGTGTGTGTGTAAGTGAATTTAAAAAATGGTCATTTAAGACCATTAAATGTCAGCAATATCAATACAAGTATTTTTAAACTATGAATTAAATACATTTTTCACATTGCACATTATAATGTTGTTAGGCCTTAATTCATTTGTTGCATTAGTTGCTTATATATATATATATATTTTTTTTTTTTTTTTTTTTTTTTTTATTATTTGTGAAATTTAGTAGCAATTTCTGAGTGAAAACTGTTTCAAAGTACAGTAAATCCTACATAATTTTTTCCCCATTCGTGCATGATTATATGGTTAGCTGCATTTTATGAATTGAATTTAACATTGTTTTATCCCTGCTCAGAAAAGACAGGTGACCCATTTTTGGGTTTTGACTGACCAGCTGCAAATCACTGGACTAGACATAAGATTGATTACTGTTTTATTTTGTTTTGGATATTCCCCGTGCAACTCTTGTGCATGCCTTTACTTACATTATTATTAAACCATAAGGGTCTCATCCAAAATTCAATGAGAGGTTGTTGGGCGCAGCACAGATTGATTCCTTTGAGTATAAAAGAACATTGTGTGCATTTCATCGCTCCAAATCAGATCAAAGAGGAAACCTTGGGGATCAATTAAAATAGTATCTTTAACCGCATAAATCAAGGATGTGGACAACAATGTGTGAGACTAACAAATACCAAACTACAGACAAAATCTTTTCTACAGATTTCAAAATACATTTTAACCCTAAAATAAACAATGCGTTGCACTATTACGTCAATTTGGTTTGTTATACAAATGATATTGTAAGTGAATTAAATATCACACTCTAGCGGCTCACCCGCTTTTCTAACTACTTTGGGAAAACACAATTCGATTCCAAACTGTACTGTCCTGATAAGAGGTTCAGCCCCTTCAACACCAGCCTTTATTTAGGCTTCATTGTTCTGTGTTTGTGATTGGCTACATTTTGTAGACTGTCCGTCTGAGACCATTAGTGTCTGACAAACAAAGATAATTTAACATTTTAGACCACAAGGGCCACATAAAAACAGAAATCTATGAAATATAGTACAAACAAGCCACACAATTTTACAGTTATGGATTTGGCAGATGTTTTAAACCAAACAACTTGAAGTATATATTTTATCAGTTCATGCATTCACTGGGAATCAAATCCATGAGACTGGCATTGGAAGCACCATTCTCTACCGTTTGAATCACAGGAATGCTTATTTTTATTTTCTAACCACCAACCATTTGATTGAATTGTCAAGAGTACTTGGCAACATGTACTATTTCACATACTGTTTTCATGGCATTATAGGTGAATATGGTGAAAATTTTAAATAAGACCATACTTTTCCCATTTAATTAATCACAGTACATAAAGACAACTATTTTGTATGGTTGCCCTGAAATTTCAGACGCCGAAAATTATCGGTCTAAAAGGGCATTTTCGCTTTTCGGCTGAATGAGAAAAATGTGCCGACAGGAAATTTCTACGTAGCATACTTGTTCCTCTTTGCAATAGCGCTACTGTGCTGTAACATGGCAATGCTGGTAAAATGACGCTACCCTGTCATGACGCTATGCTCTGCTCACATGCTTTAATAGTAATAGTTAGAAATATACATTATTTGGATAATTAGTCAAAAAAGTGTGGTTATTTCAGTAAAATTCAGTATCAATAAAATTACTGATTTAAATGAAAAAGTCTTACAAAATCACTTTATATTATTTAAAGGGGTCATCGGATGCCTATTTTCCACAAGCTGATATGATTCTTTAGGGTCTTAATGAAAAGTCTATAATATACTTTGGTTAAAAATTCTCAATGGTTATGTAAAACAACACCCTTTTTAACTTGTCAAAATAAGCTCTGCAAAAATCATCCCATTCTGAGGGATTGTTCCTTTAAATGCAAATGAGCTCTGCTCGCCCCGCCCCTCTCTACTTTCTGTGGTGTGACGTGCTGCTCTAAGAGATTGTTTACTTTAGCCGCATTTAGCGCGTTTAGCTGCGAAACTTATTATGAAAGGTGATTGCAGAGATTCATAAAAAAACCCTTATACTCACTTCTGCTGTAGGTGAAGCTGGATCACGATTGATTTGCGCAAACATAGATGCATTTATGTAGATCGGGAGGCGCATTCCCTTCACAAACAAATGTAATCCACTGCATCTTCAGCGGCTCAGATGTCGTAAAGGACGACCACTATGTTCATTATTACATCCAGCAACACAGCACCTCAATCGCTCAATCAGAGATATTCTTGTCTAACCTTCCTCCCTGCTCCGGCATCGAAACAATGGAGGTCGGACTGTGACAGCTGATCTGAGGTGAGACGCTCATGTCAATCAAGCGGCCTCTGTCGATGTGACGTCACACTAAACTCCTCTGTAAAACCCTTCATAATATAAATATGAATGACTGTTAAGTTTGTTTGTAAGTGCTGCTGAAGCAGAATTTTTTGGCTCTATAAAAAAACAATTTGCCAATATAAATGTATATTTCAGATATCTTTCCACATTATGGAAGCAAAATAACCCAAAATCTCAAAATAGACCTGTGTATGAAAAAACGGTTTAAGTGTAGTGTCTTGCCTTAAAGGTGTGCTTTTTTGACTGTACCAAAGCATAAAAAACTACACTACATTTACAGGTATTTAGGCAATGTGCTAAGTTACTTTCTCTGAAAAACAACCAGCCAGCCAGCTATTCTACTTTGAAAATGTACATTCCGTGTCAGAATGTCTGTTGTGTTTTGGTCTGCTTGACTCCGCCCACTGACAGTTTAACCAATAGTGTTTCGAAAGCTCGGGTTGCATATTGAAACCATTGAAGGCAGCAAACAAACTGGCTCAGAGATAGCAAATTCTACCCAACCTAAAAAGCCTTGGCATCCATCTAAAAAGCTCTATGACCAGAGGCATATTAAAA
>JAHKKF010516971.1:0-11394 GCA_019740295.1 Labeo calbasu | reverse complement strand
AAAGAGGGCAATGGTACAAGAGGAATACCAAATTATTGTTGTGAAAATAAGTGTGAAAATAGCAGAAGTAACACCGGCATTCAAAAACAATGGACTTGTGACAAGGCTCCTGAAATAATTACGTCTTCACTTTAAGTTTTCATTTAATGATGAGTGAATTTTTGCTAGAAAAAGAGTCAGAGAAATACCACGCAAGTGTTTCAAAGCTAGCAAAAGCTATGAAAAGAGTGGCACTTTATTGTGTGCGATGCAGCCTGCAGAAGTGACATGCATGGTTGTTGTTACCACTAAAATTACCTACTGTAGCCAAAGCACAATAAACTCATTTAAACTCTTCCACGGCCCATATTTACAAAATATAGACTTCTGGGAATCCATACTCTGGTCACAAGAGGTCAATCATTTCGGATCCAAAAGCATCCAAAATGTTCTAGTGTTGCTAGAGGAGGAGTACAGTGAGAAGTGACGTTTAGTGGTAGTAAAGCTCTTCTGTATGGATGTATGAGTGCTAAAGGTGTGACGGAGTTGTGCTTTATCAATGCTGTCATCAATTCACACACCACTGTGTGATGTAATACAAAAAATTGAAACTGGAGATGCTACCCTCCCCTCATTCCCTGCATAATTGGGCATTTTTTTCAGCATGACAGTGAAGATATTCATTCTCCCAAGGTGAAAATCCTTCAGTGGACATGTATTTCACTCAATCTTAACGTTCTTGAGCGGCTGTGGGGGATTCTGTAGAGACGAACTAAGCAAAAATTCCCAATTAAAGACCCTCCAGGACAAATGTGAAAATTTGTCATGAACTTGTACACTCAGCGCCAAGAAGGGTCAGAGCAGTATACTTAAAGTTCTGAAGGACATACTAAGTACTAGAATATTATACATTTGCTGAATTAAATCTAGCGTATACTCAAACTAAATTGGCTAATTTACTTATTTTACAGAAAATATTGGCATATATTTTGTTGTTTTTATTAAGTATATGTTTTATACATTTCAATTTTGCCATCTTTCCATGAATTACATTAGTGATCATTAAGAAAAGACATTCTTTTATATTTTTTCAGAGGGTGTGTACTTATTTATGCTGTGCACTGTATATATATATATATGATTATTATTATTATTTTTACACTGTGCTTTAGTCCGCCTGAATCAGACATTGAACATGCATGTAAACAGACTGCAAGGTTAAACATCTCACTTACTGACCACTACCACAGCACTACAAATATCTGTATTTAACTACATAACAACACACTGCAAAACCACATTATTAATTTTTTTTTTCTGTCTCTCCTTCTTTCCTCCCTCCTCTTTGCTCCCTGTATGATATTAAGCAGAGTATTAATCTCTTAGCCGTGTTGGTACAGTGGCACAGCTGAGGGGCAGGCCCGAACTGACGGTATTGTTCTCTCTCTCTTTATTTATGTCCTGGCTGTACCAGTCAGATGAGGTAAGGCTTCTTTTTATGGTATTATTCTGTAGTGCTGATACATAGAGGCCTGCGTCAAATGCACACACACACACACAAATACCTCTCTGTCTCTACAGCAGCAAACTCATACTCCTCCTCCCATTGCTCTGCCCTCTCTTGCTCTGCACAGCTCCCTCCCTCCTCCCCCCATTTCTCCATCAATAGCACTTTTCCCCTCTTCTCCTCTGCGTCCTCTTTTAAACCAGTCCCAGCATTAGCATGTGAATCGCTTGTATATCTTCTTTTATATGATGCACTGACAACTGGCTTTTTAGAAAAGGAGGAGGAAAGAAGGAAGAAAAAAATATAAAGACTTAAAACCTCCCCCTCTCCAGAAAAAAAGACGAAGAAGAGAAAGAAAACATGTTATTGCTTTCTCAAGAACTTACTCACACAGTCCCTCAAAGACTCCAGCTAACTTATATAAACATACAGAAAGTACACAGAAGCTAATATTATTTGCAAATAATCACCGTTAACCTTTCACCCTGTAATTATATTATATGCCAGAGTAAAAATTTCAGTATGATGCAATAAGCGTAAGGCTTACCTAAGGATTGACCTTAGGACTGAATAGGAACATACTATTTGATAACATGTTAGTTGGACCAAACAGAGCTTTTGAATTGTGTTCTGTTAGCGTTGAACATCTCTCTCCCTGTTCTCTTTCTTTTTCTCTCTTTCACGAACTCTCAGACTCTAAATTACGCTTTTAGCATAAAACTCCAAACTCCACTGTGTGCATGTAAAGATGTACAAACTTCCACTAACAAACATTGTTCTTTCTGTCATTTTTTTTTACATTGTCAGGCTAGCTTAGTCTCTTTACAAGTCCAGCAGTGCAAATCCAAACAGACACTCCAACCTTTTATCCACAGAGCAAAGGGTCAACCGTGCTCTTCCTTCCTCCCAGACACAGACACTCACCGGGATAAGGTTTCAAACTTACATCCCCACAATAATTCAAATTTGTAATATAACAAGGCAATGTTTCAAAAAGCAGATCAACTTCAAAGAGTTGAAATTGACAGATTAATAGTGGCACAGAAATGCATCGTCATAAACCATGAGGTTCTGACCCATTAAACTCAGATCTTTTGCTCTACAAAGGCACATTAAAGAAAACAGACACACACAGACACACACACAACACACAAATGAGAGGAGACTGACTGTCCAAGCATAACAGCTGTTTACCTCCTCTCCCCCTCTCTCTCTGCCAGCTGACATCATCCTCTCACCTCTCCTCCCATCTTTTTCTTGGATGAGTTGTGTTATGACAAGTTTAATTGTGTGCTGTCTAACCCATAACATTTCTGTAAATATTGGTCATGCCAAGGCCGTCAGTAACAGGAAGTATGCGAACTGCCTTCTCTTCACGGTAGCACAATGCCAGTCTTTGTTCTGTGAGCAATCACTATGAGTTATTTTGATACTGCTTCACTAGACATGCACACTGAGCTAATCTGCCTACTGAGATTACACATTACACAGAGTTTGGTGACATTTTTACTGATTTGGACTGCTAAAAATATATAAACGGGGGCATCTTTTTATGACTTTAATGGCATCTTTTTTATGACTGAAGGTGAGTATCACTGATACCAATACTACTAATGTCTCCAATATTTAACCAATAGCTCTTCAGCATTACAGTATAACTGAAAGCTATCAATTATAAGATTTATTAGACTTAAAAAAAAAAAGGGAACTTAAAACAATCTTCACATGAATCCATTATTTACCTGTGCCCTTCTGCAAGTAGAAGGAAATATACAGAAATCGAATGAAGTTATGAAACACTAAATACTAAATAAATTTAAAAAAGATGAATTCTTAAAGCTACAAAACGTATTGATTTCCTTTTTTTCTTTTGTTCTTTGATTAATAGACATCACTGCAGCTGGGTTATTAGGTTTTTTGGCTGCTGTTACTTTAAGAGCTGCTGCTGATGAACGTGACGCAGATCTGACACACATGCTCCTAGTTTCATTCGTGCTTTAATATGAAATGATACAGGCTTCAGCGTGCGGCACCACATTTGTGTGTGCAATTAAAGAGCGTGCGCTACAAGCACAGGACAGAAGATAAATTTTTACTGATATACAGCCTGACAACCTCTCATCTGACTGTAGTTCACTGTTATTCTAATGATGCTGCCTCGTCACCTTGTATATATACATATACATATATATATATATATATGATAGTAGTTTTGCAATATGCTATTTACGTGCAAATAATGTCTTTGTAGTAATATTAAGATGCTATTTGTACTACTTAGTGCAACAGGGCAGATATTTGCACCTGATTACTGTAATACTTTCTAAAACAGTATGCAATAATAACGTATTGAGTGTAATTTTTTATTTCATTTTTATTAAAATTATTAAACATATGCTGCCTTAGTGGGACAATAAAGCCCTCCCTACACCTACCCCTAACCCTACCCGATAAACACCCGTAAGGCACTTTATTTTCAACTTTTTTGATTATTTCCTTCATTTTATTAAAAAAATGAATGCCTTTCTGATCTGATATGTAATATGAAAATGGTTGAAAAGGGTGAAAAGGATGAGTTCGGCAAAAGGCGGATTCTCAGGTTGACTGCATCAAAACGCCACTGCTACACACCTTACCACCTATGCCACTGGAGCTGATATTCAGGAGGCATCTTTTATAATGTTGTCTAGCTCAACCACACATTTGTGGGCAGAGTTAGTATAAATAGCCTCTGCCAACACAGCAGGCTATTTGCACTTAATGTAAACACTTACCTAATGTAGACACTTTGATGTGTGTGTATACAGATATATATATATATATATATATATATATATATATATATAGATATGTATATATCAGGTGCGAGCAGTGACTTGTTTAACCAGGTATGCTAAGATTAAGAGCACCCCTCCACCACCCCACCCCCTCGGCTTTTCGGACACACTCAAAGAGGGAAACATCGTGGCAGGTGTTGATTAAAAAGTATACACATTTCCTACCTTATTTGTAATGAAATTCATCTCCAATCCCTCTTCTATTGTTTCAGGTTTATCCATAGTTATTTGAATGCTAGAAAAACATGTAGCTGCTTTTCCAAGTAAAACCGCCAAATAACGTTTACACGTAGTTACACTATGAAATGTAATGTTTAGAAAGTCGGGACATTCCTCCGCTCTATAGCAAATGACTCTGCATGGATGGAATGTTTTTTTTTTTTATTCCCAGTGAATATGAATTAAAACTCTCACTGGGTGACACTACTCCAATAACAGACCATGCAAAATACCAAAATAAATCAATAAATAAATAAAAATAAAATAATAATATCTTAAAAATATTGCCAAGTAACGTTGCAAACAACAACAAAATCAGAGAAGGACTTTAACTATAAGCGACACATGCATACGGAAAACAAAGGTATTATTTCTTCTTTTTTCCTGATGTTTGTTATTATTTAAAATTTTATATACATTTTTATAAACATTTATTTATTTATTTTTTTAATTTACCACTTAGGCATGTTGACAATAACGTATATCTTCAACATTATTTTTCGACATTCAAAATTTGCTTTGCTTGAGAAAGCATGAAAATATAGAGTTACGATGTTTGTTTGTTTTTTTTTATTTGATCTAGTCAAGTTAGTTTTGCAAATTCGACATCTTGCAGCAACAGTGCATTTTTCTGCTTGGGCAAGCACTTCGCGGACAGCTTACCTCTCGCATGAAGGAAAACACTGAGAACATGCCAAAATCCTGACGAGTCATAGGAATAGAGCAGAGGTTGAGAAAGCTGCGGAGAATCCGTTCGCCCGGAAGCTTCCGTAACAGACGTGGATTTACAGAAAATTACCGCTGTTTTTCAAATAAATAAGTTTTGTACTTATTCCCAACACTTTATTAAGCTTTAAGTTACATCTCAGATGACAATAAATCAATTTTTAATAATGTTTATATATTAATTAGCCCGTGAACTCATTCTCTCAGACGGCCTGGGTATGCGGAGCATTCGCAGCTTATATGGACAGAACGCCACTGATATATAAGTGTGTGTGAGTATTTAAGACATACTGCTGCTGCACAAGTAGCATATATAATAACCTGCAGCAGATCTATCCAGGTGGAGCTGGGGAGGTGGAGGGTTTTAGAGGAACTCTGTGAAGGTGTGCTGAAAAATGCTCTAGTGGATGCTAACCAGCCATTTAAATGTAAAGCAGCAAGCTCGTTGCCTGCGTACGCAACATAAACCAATCAGCTTGTGTCAAGTAGTTAAACGCTGTGAATAACATCTGTTTGCGTTAACGACACATCAGCCTGCGCCATCTAAAGTTTCATGACAGAACTTGGTACATATACCTATATGGAATGTCATTCTGATGCTTTCTTTGATCTAAGAAAACAGGAGTTTATTTATTCTCCATCCGGAACTACACCGTTTCAGTGCTAAAATTCTCTCTCGCCTTTTTTGATGTCTCAGGAAGTTTCTATTACAAGTGGCTGGAGTTGTTGCTGTTAAATACTGCTGAGTGATTCAGTAATGAGAACGTATGAGCAGGCGTGGGTTCCCTACTCTCCTTGTGTTTTTGTGTGTGCATGTGTGTGTGTGCGTGTCCGCATTCCTGTAACTGACGCTTGCTGTTACTCACACGAGGGAGGGCAGAGTGACTCACTACTATGTCATCACTAATAACCCTCGCCGAAGAGAATCGGTAACACACGCATATTTATATGCATGTAAGCACACACATACAACCACAATGGACATATATATAGTCAAACAGTATCCTGTCAGACTGAGGGTTATGTAAGCATACTAATGTTTTAGATACAATGGTACGTAAAGAAGCACACACATTACACCAGCCCACACAGCTGAAGAAGCCCTCTGAGAAAGAGAAAAGGCAACTGTGTGAAAATCTCTATCTACTTCATAATATTGTGCCATGAGCTTCCCAGACTTTGCAACAAGTGCTCATAATGTTCTTAAAATTGGTCAATGATTGAAAAATATTGTGACACAGCTTAGAGAAATGTACCCAAGTTTTTTTCTTTTTTTTTTTTGGTCAAGGCTGAGTAGAAGATTTCAACACTTACCAAGCCAACAAGACTGTTTCTTTAAGATACTCATCTAAAATACTGTTGCTCTAACCCATAATAAGAATGACTCTTAAACATGAACCTTTCCAATCAGCATGATGACTCAGGAGTTTCTGTCTGTCTGTAAAGCTTTCCCTCTCGTTTCATCCTTATAATATCACAGAGCGAAAACAAAAACAGCCTCGGATAGTTGATTTATGAGAGGTTGCTTTTAACAAGCCTAAACCATATTAAGTTGCAAGAATCATCCTCATAACTGCTCCGCTCTCTACGCGTGAGTCTGTACGAGTACATGTGTGCATGTTTGAGTGATTTATCACTCTATGACCCACTGCTAAGTCTATTGCACTGAATTCATAAGCTGAATGCAGTTAAGTGACGGCACTCTGACACACTTAGAAATTCATAGGAGAACATGTTATATGCTGACACACCGTCCCAGTTGCACAACATCCCTTGCTGATGTATAGCAATTGAGCAACTGATTACATATTAATATGACTATATTAATTAACAATTTATATTTTATTATTACTACTAAATGAAAAAAAAAAGGTTACTAATATTTCATACACACACATACAGTTGAGGTCAAAAGCTTACATACACCTTGCAGAATCTGCAAAACATTAATTATTTTACCAAAATAAGAGGGATTGTGCGAAATGCACGTTATTTTTTAATTAGTACTGACCTGAATAAGATATTTCACATAAAAGATTTTTACATATAGTCCACACAAGAAAATAATAGTCAAATTTATAAAAAGTTCACATTCCCTTGATTCTTAAAACTGTGTTGTTACCTGAATGATCCACAGCTGTAATTTTTTGTTTAGTGATAGTTGTTTATGAGTCCCTTGTTTGTCCTGAACAGTTAAACTGCCCACAGTTCTTCAGAAAAATCCTTCAGGTCCCACAAATTCTTTGGTTTTTCAGCATTTTTGTGTATTTAAACCCTTTCCAGCAATGACTG
The DNA here is from genome assembly GCA_019740295.1 of Labeo calbasu. NCBI lineage: Eukaryota > Metazoa > Chordata > Actinopteri > Cypriniformes > Cyprinidae > Labeo > Labeo calbasu. Next base: position 3,834 of record JAHKKF010516971.1, on the reverse strand, counting down.
TATGATTTTGAGATCCATCTTTTCACACTCAGAACAACTGAAGAACTGAATATTACAACTATTACAGAAGGTTCAAATAGTCACTGATGCTTCAGAGGGAAACACAATGCATTAGGAGCCGGGGGGTGAAAACTTTTGAACAGAATGATGTGTACATTCTTTTTATTTTGCCTAAATATCTTTTTTTCCCATTTAGTTCTGCCCTTCAGAAGCTACAGAAAATGCTTACATGTTTCCCAGAAGACAAAATAAGTCAAATTTACCCTGATCTCCAAATTCAAAAGTTTACACCCCCCAGGCTCATTTTGTTTCCTTTTGAACCCTCTGTAATAGTTGCGTATGAGTCCCTCGTTTGTCCTGAGTGTGAAAAGATGGATCTCAAAATCATACAGTCATTGTTGGAAAAGGTTCAAATACACAAAAATGCTGAAAAACCAAAGAATTTGTGGGACCTGAAGGATTTTTCTGAAGAACAGAAGGCAGTTTAACTGTTCAGGACAAACAAGGGACTGTTTCATTCATCACATTAGTAAGAATCAAGCGTATGTAAACTTTTGAATGGTAATTTTTATAAATTCAACTATTATTTTCTCTTGTGGGCTGTATGTAAACGTATTTTATGTGAAATATCTTATTCAGGTTAGCGCTAAATAAAAAATAACATGCATTTTGTATGATTCCTCTTATTTTGGTAAAATAATGAACATTTTGCAGATTCAGCAAGGTGTATGTAAACTTTCAACCTCAATTGTAAGTATAATATAATTTATATATCTATATAATATTTATGGCTGTGTTATTTTCGTCATTTTAAAGTTTTTATTTTGTCAGAAATCCGCAGGGAGCCCTTAAAGCCAAATAGTGATTTTGGTTTTATTTCGTTCAGTTGTGCAGTACACGTCAATGCTCAGTGCTTACATTCCTACTATGAGAAAAAAAAAAAAATAATGTTTGGGAAAAGAATGTTTCGGGGGGGTTAAGACAGGGTCACTTTATCAGTATTAATTTCCAGCTTGTGGGCACAATGACCCAGAATACAGCTGAGGAGAACACATCTGTGGCCAAGCTCTTCCTAATGAAATATAAAATGAAATCTGAGCTATAATCCTTGCTGCTTCTGTTATGAACTAAAATAAATAAATAAATAAAAAACATCAGAACCTTTAGTGCTGATGCCGTTATCAATTAATGATTAACTTATACTCATTGATTACAATGTCATTTATATTATCTAGTGCTGAATGCTGTTAAACACAAATGCTAAACGCACTGTAAACAAATATGACAATCTTTGAAAATTCCATACAGCTACTGTAAACAGTGTTTGTGCGTAATGAGGTCAGGACTGAAGGGGATAAGAAGCATCTTATAATCGAGCCAGATTAATAAGTTGCAGCTTTAGGGCTTTCTGTGTCTGCCTGCGCGTATTTGTCCATCTTAAAACGCTCCTCGGATTAAAGCCAAGATAGTGTTCAAGCAAATGTCTTGAGTTACATTTCAGATGTTTAGAAGCGCTCAAAACGACCTCTTTCACCTCTCTGTTGTTCCAGCAAATTCCCTTCATTCTCAGAAATCAAAGATTACAGCATGAATCGATTTGCTCTAGAGAGCTTGTGAGAATACATGTTTGCTCACTATGTTTACTATGAATGATTAAATGTTGCATCAGTATGTCTTGTACTCTGAATTCCTCTCTGATCGGGCTGGATAAAGCTTACAGAACAACGCAGACGTCAATGAACTACAAAACTGATATTCTAAAGGGAAACACATTCAGTTATCTTCAGATAATACTATCAGCGAAATACGATGAAATGTTTGTGGCAGTGTCATACCGTGCAAAAAAAAAAAAAAAACCTGACCTAAAATGATGTTATTATTGACATTTTGCTAAAGAATAAAATAAGAAATCAAATAAAGAGCAAATTTCAGGCATCCTCCACCCCACGGGAGGCATGAGAAAATGAAATGCTGTAAGAAAAGCATAAACACTCTGAAATTTAACACCAAGGCTGAGGCTTCCTGTAAAACACCTGCTCATGAATGTGTTTTGCCCACAAGGAGAAGAACGTGTACCATAACTACTGGTCTCAACCCAACTCAGTGTACCTTGTAAGGAATTCATTGCAAATAACAAATATCTTTTGTTCATGAAAACCAGTCAGAGACAATGAGAGACTTTTGTACATGTGTCTGACCTAATTCTGAGAACTAGAACACAGCAAATTTAACCCGACACCTGTTAAAAGAACCGGTTACATACACATTTATGTGGATTAACAGGTACAAATGCACGACTACATAACTATATCTATCAACCGCACCCGTTTCACTGGTCAAAATGCTTATACTTCACTTATACCACAATCTAAACCACGACTGTGAATGTAAATCATTCTGTGGCTCGATGAGGAAACAATGATTCAGCAACTTGTTTTGAATGATTTAGCCACAATGTGGTCCCCATCACACAGAGGTGTCACAACACTGAAGAAACATCAGATAATTCGCCTTAAGCGTGACACCACGTGACATTATCATGACACTGCACTGTGAACAACGTCCTCCGATATTTCTCGCCTAGGGTGAAGTTTTTGTTATGAAGTATGAGAGTGCATATTAAGCAGGAAGAAAAATGTGTTCTGTCAGCACCGGTCAAAGGCTTCTGCATTCACACATGGGTGACAAAAGAAGGAGGTGGTGATCATCTAGACCGGAGAGAGGGTTTGTGAAATAAATCAGCATAAATACACACACACACGCACATGAATACAAAGACATATGCAGGCTAGCCAGGGCTTTTGGGCCTGCTCCAAAAAACAGGGAACAAAGTCTGCACATAGATTAATATTTGTCCTGTACCACTCATAGTTCAGCACATAACACGCTAAAATAACAACACTGTAACTTTGGACCCCCTGTACCCCGTAACCTCCTTTTCCTTCACTTTAAAGGGGTTATATCATAAAAAATTCTTTGAAATAAGAGTTGAATGTACTATGAAAACATGTTACTGTAATTTCCAGAACTCCACAGCCTGAAAAGAACTAAACTGCAAATATGTCTAATTCAGAAATCATTGAACATTACTTCCTACATTTATGAGGCAATAATTGCCTAATCCATATGCAGTTACTTGCCTTGAACATTCAGTGATGTAATGATTTTTTTGTGTGTCTCAAAAAATCTTTAATTTCAAATTTTTCAATTCACATGATTTAAATAAATGACTGAAAAAAGTTGATAACTTCATAAATGCACCTCAAATGTGTAAAAAGGGAAAAAATTTTATGACTCATTCGAGAACAAAAAAGGAAGCAGTGATTAGTTTTGCATGTGTAATCCACACGTTTGTTGTTAATAAATTGCTCTTACCACAATTTAACTGTAGAAGCAATGCAATATGTGTATGTCTGTCTGTCCCCCTCAATTAAAGGGTTAGTTCACCCCAAAATGAAAATTAACCCATTATTTACTCACCCTCAAGGCATCCTAGGTGTATATGTCTTCTTTCTTTCAGACGAATGCAGTCGGAGTTATATTAAAAAATGTTCAGGCTCCATCAAGCTTTAAAATGCAGTGTGAGGGTGTTTCTCTTCATCAGTCCAAAACAAGTCAAATAAAGTGCATCCATCCATAATAAAAAGTGCCTCACATGTCTCCATGAGGTGAATAAAGGTAAACAATGCACTTTTGTAAGAACATTTCCATATTTTAAACGTAATAATCACTTTAATATAGCTTGCACTAACTGTTGTACACAGAAGCAGCTTTAGGTGGATGACGTAGGACGTCGGCGTTCGTGAAAACCATTCTTTGTTTTAGAGGAGCAAA
>JAHKKF010516970.1:6631-16928 GCA_019740295.1 Labeo calbasu | reverse complement strand
GGAATGCGCCTCCCGATCTACATATATCCGTCTATGTTCACGCGAATCATTCGTGATCCAGCTTCACTTACAGCAGAAGTGAGTATAAGGGGTTTTTTTATGAATCTTTGCGATCGCCTTTACTAATAATGTGTTAGTTAGCAAGTTTAGCGGCTAAACAGGCTCCTCACTCCACAGAGAGGGGCGGGGCGAGCAGAGCTCATTTGCATTTAAAGCAGCCTCGACCAGAATGAGATGATTTTTGCAGAGCTGATAAGGCAAAAAGGGTGTTGTTTTACACAACCATTGAGAATTTTTAACCAAAGTATATTATAGACTTTTCATTAAGACCCTAAAGAATCAAATCAACATGTGGAAAATGGGCATCCGATGACCCCTTTAAAGGGATGGTTCACCAAAAAAAAGGAAATTCTGTCATGATTTACTCATATTGCGTGTTGTTTAAAACATTTTGTTCTTCTGTGGAATACAAAAGGAGGCATTTTGAAGAATATCCTGGCTGCTCTTTCCAATATAATGAAAGTAAATGAGTACTGGGGCTGTCATGCTCCAAAATTACAAAAAGAACCTGAAAATAATTGTAAAGTGACTTGTGCCCTTTTTCAAGTGTTCTGAAGCCTTACTTTCAACTTATGAAAATGACAGTGAAATAATTTTTGCATTACCACTGAAGTCTGTTGTTTATAAAAACATCTTTTTAATTATTTAAAAATTAAAAAAATACATAAAATATTTATTTTATATTTTCTAAAATATGAAACTTTAATGTCCTGCATTTTCATGTCACTACCGAAACAGTGTATGGTTTAGTCCGTTGGGTGAGACTGATTTTAACTACACCCCTACGTTAATGATCAGGAAATATTTATGTGTCACTCACTCTCGTATCTACATGGTGAATAGACAGGGCCCATCATTTTGAGGTCAGTGTGTTCAAAAGTATGAAAAATCTGTGTGTAACTTTAACAAATGTCACTAACGAACACCTTTTTTTTGTAATAATTTAGCCTAAACACACTTTTTTGGGAGTTTTTAGTTTTTTATATGTGTACAGCTGTTTAGAAGTGTGCTAGCTAACCATGTGCTGATTAGCATCTTTAAGCTAGGTTCAAAAGTATCTAAAATTGTCACTAACGTAACAGTCACGAATCACGACCAAAACATTTGGTGACGTTTCGGTAGTGACAAAAGGGAACACATAATCCTTTATTTGGAGGAAATAAACAAAATTTTTAGTATTTTAGTATGTTTTAGTAGTGTTTTAAATGTGGGTCAAAATTCTGTGATGTGGTCGCTACCAAACATTACTGTCACTACCGAACATGTGTAGTTACGACCAAAACATGGGATATTTTCAACTAGGATGTTAGTGTTTGGTTAAATGTATATTCAAACGAATGAATCCTTAAGTTTGAAATCAGTATGATAACTTCATGCCTTTTACAAAGAAAAACTGGATTCAAAATACAACAAGTCTCATAAGTCACACTTAAAATATTGTTAAAATTGTAACAATTTTACTTCTGAAATCTTTGTAATACAATAGAAAAAATATATTTACAAGGAAGATGTAAGACAAATCTTAATAGGTCAACGTAACCCTTATTAAATTATATATTACCGTGTTTCGGTAGTGAGAGGAAAAATATTCCAAAACTTTCTAAAAATAAAGTATGAAAATTAACTGCACAATTGCTAAAAATGTGTACCTTGGATATTATAAAATTTGCATAAATTTGTGGAGAAGGACATATTTTTTCCCAAGACGTTTCCAAATCTGCCTTTGAACCAATTCTGTAGAATGGCCCATATACATAAGACTGGTGTGAGACCTATAATGGTCATTTTGTGTCATATTTTAAGTTTAAAAGCTTCAGTTCTGATTGGCATCCTAGCGAGGGACCATCACTTTATCCAGAACTTCACCTTTTATGTTCCACGAAAGAAAGCTGTACAGGTTTAAAAATAATTACAGTGGTGGAAAAAGTATGTGAACCCATTAGTTGGTTTTCTGCATTAATTAGCCATTAGATGTCACCTTCATTAAAGTCACAAGTATTGACAAACACAATGATCGTTTAGCTAATAACACAAATAATTATAATCTTTCCAGTCTTTATTGAACACATCCCATTAAACATTCACAGTTCTGTAAAAAAAAAAAGCAAGTAAAACTTTATCTTGTTGCTGTTAACTGGATGATTCACAAACTTCTTTTTTTTAAAATGAGATTCATGAATTGTTCAAGAGGCCTTTGTTTGTCCTGACAAGTTAAACTGCCCACTGTTCAAGAAGGATGCTAAAGAAGGAAATACAATGCATTAAGAGTGGGGTGTAAAATTTTTGGAACAGGATGATTGGGGTAAATAATGGTTATTTCGTCTTTTGGAAAACAAACTAGTATTTTCTGTGGATTTTTGAAGGGCAGTACAAAATGGAAAAATATGATATTTAAACGAAGCAAAATGTTGAAAAATACATCATTTTGTTGGTAACAAATAGGTAACAACAAGGAAGGAAGTTACTTACAAAGTTCACAGACTTTTTCCACAGGACTGTGAATGTTTAATGGGATGAAAGATTATAACCGTTGCTGTATTGGCTTAAGCACATTGTGTTTGTTTATACTTGCGACTTCGATGAAGATCAGATGATATTTTATGACCAGTTTATGCAAAAAAAAAGAGAGAGTACTTTTTCTTACCATTGTAAGTTGTTTGTGTGGCAACTATCCCTCTAGAGTTTCTATTTTCTTTGGATCTTTACCTGTCTCTTAAATACAGTCATGTTGCTTACTTCCTCCTCAAAGTGACTTTCTCAGGTAAATAAGAGCTGTTTGTCTATTTCTCCATTTTATAAAATGTTGGGATGGTGGTCCAATTACCACTGAAGTATTTTTACTCCTTCCTGCTGTTTTTCTTTCTAAACACATGCTATTATCTGCATCTTGATGCCTGCATCTATAATAATTTCCTGTGGTGTGTTAGCAAGCAAGAAAATAGATGCTTAACCAATTACCAAAACTGAATTGTAATTAAATCAGAAGGAGAGGTTTATAAGCAGTAGAGAAGAGCAGGATGTTCTTCAAAAACGTTCTCGAGAACGTGACACTGTCAAGGGTGATCTTTGTCATTTAGAGGTGGGATTTTTCTAGTGAGTTCATAATCACGAGCTTCAGTAAACAGGAATCATTTCGACATCCTCCTTTTGCCCCAGAGACCACATTTATCACAATAGTGAATTTCATATGAAATACACCAATGAGGAACGTTCATTCTTACATTCTCATAAATAAATCACAGGAGAAGTTAAAGATGACACTAGATGTTTATACGGTATACAGCCTGTGCAAAGACTTTACCATTGATTTTTAACTGCATTTGTCTCAAGAGACAGTTGTGTTTTTATCCAGCTCTGCCTCTGCATGGTCTTTATTGCCCTGAGTTAAGGAACTTGTCAGTCATTTTAGAGGCATGAAAAATTGCATCAGGAGATAAAGCTGATGAAAGCAGAAGTATGTTGGAAAAGGGCACAGGGGGAGGGATAGATATGATCTGTTTGAAGCCAATCTGTGAATGTAATGTTAGTTCTCTACCTAACTTTTGACTTTTCTACCATCCTAACAGTAGATTAGACATGGTTTGGGGGATAGATGCCCCCAAAATGAAATTTACTCACCCTCAAAATTTTACCCCATTGACTTTCCTTCAGATCTTAAAGGGATAGTTCACCCAAAAATGAACATTAATTACTCACCCTCATGTCGTTCCAAACCCGTAGGACCTTCGTTTGTCTTTAGGACACAAATTCAGTTATTTTTTATAAAATCTGAGAGCTCTCTGACCCTGCATAGACAGCAACCCTACCACATTCAAGCACCATGCGCATGCGTTGTTTACGTGCAGATCATAGACTGTAAAAAAGATGGACGATGCACTTTCATTGAAGAAAAGTGAAGCCGCCAATATCCCAATAGGGCACGGACATATTGCTTTGATTTGGGACCTGAGTCTGCGCAGTAGTGAGCGAAGTGTAGCCACATTCTGCCCACACTCCCGCTTGCAAGCACATGCCCCTGACCCTTTTTTAATTAGCCTGACTGCTCCATTTTTTGTCTGCTGATTGCTGTACAAGAGGCTTTTGTTAAAATAAGGTAAATACAAATCCAGTCTCTTCCTGAATATCCCAAAAAAGTCAGTTGGCACCTCAGTTCGCTTAGAGAAGCTGTCTCAGCTGTCAATCATGACGTCACACTTCCATTTTTATAGCATCACATAACTAACTAAAACCAAACTTATTTTAAACAAATGAACATTTAAACTTATATCAGCATAATAATAATAACACAAAATAACAAAAAGCATCTTTGGAAATTTTTTTTATTTATTTCGTTTGTCTCACGTCCCTTTAGATTACATGGAGAGGGCGGGGTTTATGACCTATTTTGGGACCAGCCACCTGGGGGGCGATCAAAAAGTTTTGGCTTCACTTTTCAAGATTGTAGCGGCACACTTGGTGCGGATCAAACCACGCGTATGCGTCGTGGTACTCTCCAAAGTGGTGCTAGGGTGATGCGGAGGAGAAGAATTGTTAAAGTTATTTTAGCTTTTTTGTGCAGAAAAAGTATTCTCGTAGCTTCATAAAATTATGATTGAATCACATGGGGTCCTAGAAATCCTTGAAAGTGTGTGAATCTGAAAAAAACATTTTAAGGCTCGAAAGTTTTTGAAAATAAACGTACAGATACAGGTCCTTGAAAGTGCTTGAATTTATTTTGTGCAAGAAGTTTACTGGAAAAAAGTTTTTTGGCTTTTGCTTTCTACAGTCGCCATTCGTTGTGTGCGTTTTTGTATTAAAGCCCTACACTGGACTGTTTTCTCGATCCCACTCCTGCTGAATTTCAGGCCGTTACCTCCTGCTCACGCAATCATTCTAATATTGAATATAATTTTCATGCATCAGGGAGCTGCTATCGTATGCGGAGTATTTAAATCTCATTTGAATGAGCGGCTATTCACTTTCACTTTCAATTTCGCAATCGCACGTGCACTGTATAAAGGGAGCACATCTTACAAGATCAGATATGAGCACATTACCTGCTGAGCAGCAAATCCTCCAGCATGATTTGTCAGTCATCTCTCTTCACTCTTGTCTAGACCCATAATCGGTTAAATCTGATTCCTGCAGCTTGTTTTGGATGCAGGGTTGCCAAATCCACATTTTTTGCTCGGAACTGGACTGATTTTAAAACTGTTGTGAAAATATACTGTCATTAAAATATGTTAATATTAAACATATATTTTAAAATACAGAAACGAAATCATTTCAAAATGTAAAGATTCTGAAAGCGTCAAAGGAGATCCCCTAATAATTTAATATAGATTAACATTTTCTCCCGTGGGTTAAATGTTTGAAATATTGCATAAATTACATTTAACCGAAATGCTTGTATTGAAACATTTTGCTTTCTTCCTGTGATAAAACTGTGCAAGATTTGTGATGACCACTGGTAGGAAGGCTTTGAGATGTGTTTATGATCAGTCTGCACAAGGGTGACTGTAAAATATACATTTTAGGTATAGAAATGAAATATTTTTGATATGGGATATGGTCATTGTGCGTCTTTGAGGGCTTTTTAATTATAATAATTAAGATTACAAGGAATGGCTTGCTGGATATCCAAAGAACCATCACTTGGCCAGGTGCAGAGCCCAATATTCTTCAGTTTTATGCAAAACAAAAATATGACAAATAGAATATCAGATCTCTGTCATATGGCCAAAAATAAATGCCCAAAAATGCTTTTTTGCATAGTTGTATTTGATAAATGAAAACTGTAATGTATCTTACAGTGTAACACGATGTAACCTTGCTCTCGCTTGAAGTGTATCCCCACATTAGGTCCTTGAATTTAAGGACCTGGAAAGTCCTTGAAAGATCCTTGAATTTAAAGTTAACCAAGGTGTGGGAACCCTGTTTGTCAATGTTCTTGGCACCTTTCTTAACCTTGAACTTGGTAGGAACCTTGCTGTCTGTGCACGGTCAGAAAGCTCTTGGATTTCATCAAAAATATCTTAATTTGTGTTCCGAAGACGAAGAAAGGTCTTACAGATTTGGAACAACAGGACGGTGAGTAATTAATGACAGAATTTTCATTTTTGGGTGAACTATCCCTTTAACCATACAATGACATTTTGTGGGATGCATTAATTTGTTAAAAATACTGAAAAACAGTAATATTATGAAGTATTATTACAATTTAAAATAACTGTTTTCTATATTAATATATTTGAAAACTTCCATTTATTCTTGTGATGTAAAGATGAATTTTCAGCATCATTACTCCAGTCTTAAGTGTCACATGATCTTTCGTATTATTTTGGATGTCGAAGCAGCTTATCATTTTTGTGGACGCTGTGATTTTTTTTTTTCTAGAAAGAATAGCATTTATTTGAAATAGAAATGTTTAGTTTGCTGGAATACTTTACACATATATTCTCACTGAAATAATGTGAGCTTTTTCCCCCAAGGAAACAAGTTTTCTGCATCTCTCAGCTTATTTCAGTTCCAAGTTGTCTAGGCATCTGAATTCTCACACTGGTTTAATTGAGGCCTGTGGCTGCTTGAGATTTGGTGCTGCTGTCTCTGCAGGTTAGTGTCCTTGCAGCCCAGCAGCACTAGGCTTCAGACGGCGTCTGGGATTGCGCAGCCCGACTGGGAACTGTGCTGACCGTCTCCTCTTCCTGTGTAACCAGGTTATCAGGACATGCTCAGTGATTTGAACTGGTGTTGAACTTAGGTCTTTTTTTACAGCTTGACAACATCGGATTGTGTAGCCAACAGAACAGTATCTTATTTAGAGGGAGTAGTTCGTCCAAAAATGCAAATTCTGTCATTAATTGCTCACCCTCATGTCGTTGCAAACTCGCAAGACCTTCGTTCATCTTAAGAACACAAATTAAAATATTTTTGATGAAATCTGAGAGCTTTCTGATCCTGGATAGATGCACAAGGTCTAGAAAGGTGGTAAGGATGTAAAAATAGTCCATGTGACATCAGTGGTTCAGCCGTAATATTATGAAGCTATGAGAATATGTTTTGTGTGCAAAAAAAAACAAAAATAATGACTTCATTCAACAATTTCTTCTCCTATGTTTTAGTCTTCGACACAGGCTCACAAGAGTACCACATCGTGTAATCACACATCAACTGACATGAAAGAGAAGAAATGGTTGAAGAAAGTTGTTGTTTTTGTTTTCTTTGTGGATAAAAAGTATTCTTCTTGTTGTGTCTGTACTGGTTTAGCTTTTTGTGTTCTTGGTTGATAATGGCATGTCCGATTTTATGAAAAATTGCAGTTGGCAGTCTAAAACTATTTAGAATCACATTTTTCTATTTTTTATAGTTATTAAGCACACTGTTTTGTGACCTTGTATTCAGTTTGAAATGTAATGTTTTATTTGCATGACTAATAGTGTACAGTGTTATTGAAATATTAATTGAGAGACTACATGAAATATTTGAACTTCAAAAGATTAATTTTTCACACTGTAAAACTGTCTGAGTGAACGAGGTGACCGAAGTTTGAAATATTTGGAAATATTTGGTGACCAGCCCTAGTGTTTTTCCGTTATGTATTAGAGACTACCATTTACGTAGGTTTCTTATGCTCTTATGCTTAAGAACAAGATTTATGTGAACTAAAAAGCCTTTGTAACATTCTAAATGATCAATTTAATATGTCCTTGCTGAATAACGGTATGTTTTTCTTTTCAAAATCAGTGGTGGTATACATTTTAATCTTTTAATTCTTTATGATGAAAGTAGAAAGTTCATGTTGTCTGTGTTTTTACCTTGAATGGGTGAATCTGCTTAGGACACTATACAATCTACCAAGCTGACTATCTAAGTGTGTCCTAACCTAGAGTCTCCTCTCTCTTTTCTGAATCAGGATTGCTGTGTTATTGTGAGCGATGTGTAAATCGGACCTGCAACACAACTGGCCTGTGTTTTGCAGTCATCACAAAGTCTGCCGGACAGATTGCGATACAGGAGCGTCAGTGCATTCAGCAGGATGAACTTTATCCACGGGATAGGCCTTTCCAGTGCGCCTCCTCCAACAACGGCAAGCATCCGTATTGCTGCAACACACTCATGTGCAACGAGAGCCCAAAAGTCAGCCCAGGTGAGAGAATAAATCTTTTGCTTTGTCAAAAGATTGTGAGTCTGTAACCTCGTAAAAGTTTGTCACAGTAAAAAAAAGTTCATACTTGGATTATATAGTGTGGCGCAATCTTAGTGCTTTTTTTCAATAGTGTCTCTTTGAATGTACATTGCTTGATTTGATCTTTTTGTGGTGACCTTGAGCCCACAGACACAAGACCCATTGTGTCAATACATTTCCATGACACTTTTGTGTATGAAAGATACAAACCTTGGAGTGCACACTGGCTCTTGCGTCACAGATAGGAAGGTTTAGCAATGAATATATAGCTCTCATGCTCTCCACACAATGATGCTAGAGACATAAGTGCTTGGCTCTTTCAAGCCAGCTCTGTTGCTTAATTTTTTAATTAGTTTGAGCCATATGTTTCCAGTAAAAGAAGTTGTGATTTGAATCTCTGATTTAACGTGTAATAATGCTTTTGGAGGTCCCTCGATACTCAACACTTTCGCATTGTTGATGGTTTTGAATAGGGCTGCACAACTGTGAGAAAAATCGTAATGGCTATTTACCTTGATATGATAGTTCTGAGAAGCTTTTTTTATATTACAGTTCACAATAAGTCAGAATATTAATTTTTTTTTTAAATTTGATTAAAAATTTATTTAATCTTTTCCATCCATCTTTTTACACCTGAGGACAACTGAGGGACTCATATGCAACTATTACAGAAGGTTCAAATGCTCACTGATGCTCCAGAAGGAAACACAATGCATTAAGAGACAAAGGGTGAAAACTTTTGAATTTGAAGATCAGAGTGAATTTAACTAGAATTTAACTGAATTTAGCTTCTGAAGGGCAGAACTAAATGAAAAAAAAAAACATATTTAGGCGAAACAAGAAAGATGTACGGTACAACGGGGCTAAAGGCACCCATTAAGAAAAAAATGTGCTTTTCACTGTGCCCGAAGAATATGATTGCAGAAAAATACATACATTTGTATTGAACATTTATGGAGCAACATATTTTGTGTGAAAATAAATCATACAAGTTGTTTATTTTGTTAAAGAAAATCTCATAAATGTATGAGGTGGCAAGGGGGGACTTTTACCCCACACACGGGGTAAAAGGCCCACCAGCATGGGGTAAAAGGCACACCGTATTGATACAAATACTTTAACTAAAATAAAGTTGTTGTTTTTTTTATAATGTTTAAGTTAATACTTGTTAAAAAAACAATCACTTTAGCAAAGTCTGTACTATTTTTTATTTTGGTAAATAAAATAATTATTTTTTGTTCAATAAATATACTGTCATTAAAATATGTTAATATTAAACATATATTTTAAAATACAGAAACAAAATCATTTCAAAATGTAAAGATTCTGAAAGCGTCAAAGGAGATCCCATAATAATTTAATATAGATTAACAACAGATGATATTTTTTTATATGCTATAATTAATAAAAGGCTGATTAAAATTCAGCCTTCTATTAATTATCATGTTAATATTGTGCCTTTTAGCCCGAACAGCAGGGGTGCTTTTTACCCCAAATACCATACTTCTACATATTCTTTTGTTATTTAAAAACTGCTGTTTTAATTATCTTAAACAAAACTGAAAATCATTAAGAAGACATTTGTCTCAAGATACATTTAATAATTTTAGTGATTCTCATTTGCTACTTAAATCTACAACATTTTTAAAAACATCAAATATTAGATCAAGTAAGCACAGAACTGACTTTGCTCTGGTTTAGAGGAAAATAATATCAAAGGCGCCTTTTACTCCGGGGCGCCTTTAGCCCCGTCGTACCCTACACATCTTCATTCTGTTCAAAAGTTTTCACCCCCCGGCTCTTAATGAATCACATTTCCTTCTGGAGCATCAATGAGCATTTGACCCTTCTGTAATTGTTGCATATGAGTCCCTCAGTTGTCCTCAGTGTGAAAAGATGCATCTCAAAATCATACAGTCATTCTACACAGGGTTCAAATACACAAAAATGCTGAAAAACCAAATAATTTGTTGGATCTGAAGGATTTTTCTGAAGAACAGCAGGCAGTTTAACTGTTCAGGACTAACAAGTGACTCTAAACAAATCACTAAACAAACAAACAAACAAAAAAAA